>JAVJIF010014523.1:0-17500 GCA_038442645.1 Agave tequilana | reverse complement strand
GATATTCAGTTCTGATCTGCAGCTTATTGGCGTGTTGATTGCTGAATATAACTTATCAAATGACAGAATTAGAAAGAGTGATTAACTTAAAAGTTATAGCCCTTTACTTTTTCTTTCTGGATCATCTTGAATCATTAGATTTGAATTTCGGTAGCGAAAGTTATGATTCAAACACTAAAATGTATCCTGTCAGAATCTGAGTCAAATATGCTTTATATCATCCGTTGACCCTCTCTATCCATTTATTCCTTTAGATTTAGACTATGTATTTGACGTTATCCTCGGTTGATCTTTACATTTAACCACTTGATTCACCAAAAATTGAATTTAACCAATTGGATTTGGGATCATCCTCCTTTAACCAATTAGATCTAGTTAATTTGAATTTAATTGATATTGATTTGATTTCATCCTCTTTCTCCTTATGATTATTTTCTGCAAAATAAACATTTAAGACAAGGAATTTAGCAGATTTATTATATGATAAATGTGAAAATATAATAAAGAATAATGTAATAAATATGTGCAATCATTTCTTACAAAGAAAATGTCAAATATTGTTTCTATTTTCAAAAGTCTTTAAAAGTAAAGAAAATGTTAATAATTTTTTTATAATAAAAGGAAAATCTAAGTTATATTAGAACCCTCCCCCACACCTATCTCATGCATTGTCCTTAATGTATGAATGAATGCATAGATGCATGAAAAAGAAGAAAGGGAAGGAAAATATTACCTTATGGTGGTGGTTCCGGCGGTGGTCTGACTGGGTCAAGCATTGCTATCCAATCAAGATAATGTGACGGTTCACGGAACCCACCTTTATTGACCTCTTTTTTATTTACATATTTTACAGCCCCAATATGAATAGGATCGTGAAAGATCCTATCGTGAAACTTACTCCCTTTACATGACCAGTCTTGAAAAATCATCACGGAGTCATTATGGTCTATACCTATTCCAACAAAAGAATGTGACTTGGTGAATGGTTGACCTGGACCTGGGCCTAAGGATGATAGGTTCAGGAACCAATACTGACTCAGGAAAATCAACTTTAGATTCGATTTGGTTCAAGAGTTGAGTCCAAATCTAAGAATTGAAATTCATATTCTTTTCCATCAATGAAATGTGACTATCCAAATTTTGTGATTCCATTTCTAGATCTATGGGTATGGGGATAAATGTTTGCTGAGGAAATTGGTCCAAATTGGGTAAGAATACTGGCGGCAACATAGATTCGAAGATGGAAACTGAATCACAAAGTTGGGTATCGGGTCACATTCATAATCAAGTTCAATCTCATTAAAATGAAAACTTGCCAATTCGTCAATGGGCTGATATTGGTCAAGTTCAAGGTTTTGTGGTGAAATTGAATCTTGGTCACAGTCTTCAAGATACCATGATTCTTAGTTTTCATCAATATGGCTAGAAGTGTCAGGAATAGTCAAAGATTGGGTAGGAAGAGTTTCCTTATTCCTACGTATGTTTTCCAATCTACTAGGTCTTACTTCTATCATATTGAGTGGATCATTTTGGAATTGAATCATGAATTCCATACTCTTCTCTAAGTCGGCATATTCTTCTTGAAAAATAGAGTAAGGATCTGTGACTTGAAATTTTTGACGAGATTTTGAGTCTTCTAAAATTTGAATACGTCGCTCAAGCTCGTCTAAGGCTTCCATCCTCTTTCCCCAGTCAATTGATTCTTCTAATGGTTGTTCGGGAGAAGGAGTATATGAAGCTGGATGTTAGTAAGGTGGTTGACAATATGACTCGGGGGAGTCGTATTCCCCCATTGACTCTGTGAAGAGTAATAATAATTATTCCAGTCTTGTTCATAGTATTGGGACTAGGGCATGTATTGATTCGGATAAGACCAATCTGGCACACTAGGTTGGTAAAAGTTATGATATGCCAGGTTGGTAACATCCGAAAAAGAGGTCGGATATAACATGAATTATCATTAAAATTGGAAAAATTATTGTTATAAGCCATATCACACAAGAAATGTCAAAATCAAACAAAGAATAATAGATAAATACAAACAAAAAGAAAAAAAATCTAACCTATTAGGGTAAACCTTAGACCTAGACGACTTCTAACTGGTTATACTGCCCACGGGGGGTATATTGTTGAATCTAACCACAAGTTAATCGGCCAGGTAGGGGCAAGATCAGTGGGAGGTATCCGTTCCTAAGCAACGGGCTAATTATGTCAAACCACCAACCTTTGGGGTTTCGCCCCTCAATCCCCAACCTTAGACACCGATTTGGTAAGAGTCAAATTCTAATCAACTTTCCCCCTAGGTCAATCTCCTATATGAGTCCGAGATGTCCCTAGGGTCAACGTCTACTCAGTTTTAGTTAGGTTTGGGTTAGTGAGTGTGAAGATTGTTTATGAGTTAAGGGATGGTAATGACTTCCCCAACCTTATCTTGTTTATAGGACAAGCCCTTAAATCAATTTAGTGCATTGTGTACATGAAAAGCAACACTTAAGCAATGTAAACAATTCAAAAGTGTTCCTATACTATATGCTATGCACACATACCTTTGCTCCAACACTCTTCAACGGTAATGTAAAATGTAAACGAATTAGACACACGCCTAAATGCAAAGTCTAAACCATTTTTAGCATTTAACTAACATCAATTTACTGTTAAGGTTAGAAAGAATGTACAATGAGTTAATCAAGAAAATAAATAGTTGCAGAAATTTAGCTTTGCAATTCAGCCAACCTGAAGAAATACATGTTAGTAGTTCACTCAGATTTGCCACTGGAATGTAGCAAATCTGAGGGCTTCTGGACTCTGCTTTCTTGAGCAGTTCAGGGCCACTTATATGTCCACTGTAGCAAAAATTTCCTTGATATCCATCACTACACACTAAGAATAAAGAAGAGAGTTAACCAAAAATATAAACTTAAAAAGAGAATTACTGACTGTCCTTCCCCGGTAACGGCGCCAAATTTGATTGAGTTTTTACCTGCACACAAGATACAGAATTTCAGAACTTTAAGAATGACATGTGCAAGTACTCATACTATCGCTATAAAAAGTGGCTATGCGGGTCGTGATCCTTAAGGAGGAACTAGCAATGGAAACTTTTTTAGCAAGTTCTCTTTTAAGTTACAATTAATGGTTAAATATCTTCTTTTAGTTCTTTAAAAGAAAAGGAAAAAATAAGTTATAGTTAAGTTAAGAAGAAAGTGATAGATTAAGAAAGTAGAGAAAATGAAAAATGGATTTATACAAAGAAATTAAAAAGAGTGATAAAAGAGTTGGGAGATTGTGGTGTTGGTGATCTAAATTAAAAGTTAAAACAAAATAAAGAAAGTTAAACATAAAAGAAATACTTACCCTTTTTCGATTGATTACTTATCTGGAATCCTTGCATATTTTACCTTACTTCGGAGGCAATCAATGCATAACTGTAACGCCCCGATCCTGGCGGATACGGAGACGTCACTGCAACGTATATACGTAGGTCAGAACTACCCTCCCGTATATACGCTAAGCATCAGTACAGACAAGAATCAGAGTACGGAAGTAAGTGGTGCATTATACATTCCAACACATGAATACAATCACAGAGTTATCACCAGAAGTGATCCAATATTACATGAATATCACATCACTAATATGCGCAAATGCGAGAATACAAGGTAATATACAAGTATGAACAGTATGAAAGGCACTCACGAGCTTAAAAGAAAAACTCGAGAGACTCACAAGGGGGCCTGGAAGGATGGAGCTCTGGATGATCGGCTGGGGATCCACGCTACCCGCTGCGCTACTCTGATCCGCAAGGGGAGAATCTACACGCTCCAAGCTCCATGACCTGGACATGAGGATCCAGGGGAGTCAAATGATACTCCCCAGGCGAGTGGTGAAGCAAAACCAAGTGGCGAGCAAGGGTGAGTACATGTCATGTAAAGCCAAGGACAAGCAATCTGATTGTATGGCTTCAGATTACGGTTCCATGAGACTAGTACATCGAAGGAATAATCCAAACAAGGAAACCCTCATCTATATACCTTTATCTCATGTCACCATAACCCAAGCCCATTCAACCCGACTGTTCTCAGGCATGATAAGATAATGAACAAGAGGCAAGTGAATACAATGGATAAAGCAGAATATGAGCAGATAATACGATAATACTCATAAAACCGGAAATCCGAAGTAAAATCCCGGACAAATAAATATAGTAAGGCACAACACAGATTCATAGCCGTTTAAGTTGCAGGCTTTAGTATGCGTCCCATTCCACATACCTCCACTTACAACTTAAAGAGCCGGTTGATTAGACGGGAAAGGTGTACTTATTATGTAGCAAATGTATTTGATGTACCCTTTCTTGTCTCCGTTATAGCACAAGGCTATACCGAGTCGGATCTCAGGGAGAGCTCGCGATAGAAGCTTTAAACGTATGGTAGTGAAGTGATCAAACTAGTAGTCTTCTCTTGATTATAAACTTAGTGAAGCAAATACAAAAGAAACCAAAAGAGGATGGATATGTTCATGGTGGAAGTGGAAAAGAAATCAAGAAGTGGATGTTGTATTAACAAGAAAAGAAAAGAACTTAAAGAAGGCAATCCATGACTAGCTTACCTTGCTAGCTTGCCAAGACTTACCAAACTCCTTGATAATGAAAGCTTGCCTAACGTTGTCACTCCGTTGGCTATGGATTCGTCTAGCGTGTCGACCTAATTACTTTCTCATTTGCAAGACGGTGGTTTAACCATCGGAGAAGAGAAGATCATACACTTGCAAGATGAAATCAAGCAAACACCCATGAGTTAGTGAAGTAGGCTAAACTAGTGGTAAACTAGTACATGGAATGAAAATTAGCTACAAGAAGCCATTAAAGAACTAAAACAAAGCTTGAATTAGATTGCAAGAACTAAACAAAGCAAGTAATAAAGCAAGTAAAGAAAGCACAAGAAACTAGAATCAAACTCAAGTAGAGGAAGGGAGGATGGATCAATCCTTGCATAGCTTCAAGTTGTCACCCTTGATTACACAAGCTCTCTCCCTCACAATCACTCTCTTTTGTAATGAAATCTAGGATAGAGAAGAAGAGGGATCTACAAGAAATAAACCTAGAGAAAATACATGAAAATTACAACTAATGAACTAATCTCCTCTCTTCTCTGATCAGTCTTTTCTCGCAGGTACAAATGAAGTATTTATAGGAGAACTGAGAAGCATCCAGAAGCAAGGTTGTTGCCACAAAATCCGGGGCTCAACGGCCACAAGATTGCCGCGGCGGCGCGGCATGGGCGCGGCACGGTTGCGGCCGTTGGGTCCAGATTTTCTGGTGAGATCTGGTATCTGGGTTGTTATCCACGTGGACCACTTAGATTCTGAGTTTGTTGCGCGGATCTCTCTAGATCTGGTTTGAGATTTGGCTTTATCTTTAATCTTTTAATTAATCACCTTAATTAGTGGTAATTAAGTGATTATTTGAATATCTCTCCATTAATTGTGTACCTGCAAATAAGTAGAGAAGAGGATTAAAAATCACTTATTTATTTGTATTATGCATGGGGATTATGATATAAAATATGCAATATTGAGTACTAATCACACCCCCACACTTATTCTTTTGCTCGTCCCGAGCAAAACAAAGAAAAAGAAAAGAAAAACTAAGCTACAAGTTTATTACACCACTTTCGCAGGTGACGCGATTGCACTGAGCATGTGCAACAAGCGTTAAACCTCTAGGTTACCCTAGAGGAGGAGTGTTGTCTCCTGAGGGTTTTCAGCGGATTACACCCACAAAATTCATAAAGAAAGAAGACAAATGTTAGTATTTTGAAAACGCATTTTGAATAAGAGACAAGTTTACGAACTATTTTTGCGAAAATATAAGTGATCCTAGGTCATAAGTCCACCTATAATCATTCTTCCTTAAACTTAGTCTCTATGCAAGATCTTGCTTTTAATTAAGGTAAGAATTCAAAATTGGATTGAATATTTTATCCTTCATAAAACCTAGATAATATGCACACCGTGCTCAGTGAAAATTTCTGGGATTTCAACTCCAACCATCAAGCCATTTATTTATATATATTCTTTTTTTTTCTTTTTCTTCCTTAGTTTTATTAGGCTTTCTAATTCACCCATGTAGCGAGCCTATAACCGATGACTCCCAGACCAGATGGTCTTAGGGCACCAGATGAGGAAACATCCCTCGGGTTTAAGGACTCGAGTGAAAAAGGCCACAAAACTAAAGGGGATTATTCTTAATCACCGTTAGGCGTGAATAATCATGCTTCTTGAGGCACAATTACCCAGCTTAATAGGTGAGATCACTGTTAGGCGTGAGTCATCATGCTTCTTGAGGCACAATTTCCCAGCTTAATAAGTGATCTTTTATTTATATATTTTTTTTTTCTTTTTTTTTTCTTTTTCTCTTTTTTTTTTTATATATATATATATGGCATTTTTTGGTCTTTGTTTCCATCCCAAGAAATGTGTAAGTGTAAAGTGCATATTATCTAAGGCAAAAAATGCAAGATAAAAATATCTCCTCAATTTTACTTACTTAGCCTATAATTTTCAAACAAGATCTATTATTTCAACTAAGTTTAAGATGTCATAATTAAGGCTTTCTTAATCTCTAAGATACATCTTAATTTTCTTAAAAATAGAGCAAAACTTTGTCTTCTTATTTCAAAAAGTTTTTATTTTTTGTTTATTTTTTTATTTATATTTTTTTTATTTATATTTTTCTAAAAGAAAAGCAAAATCTAAAAAGAAAATGGAAAATCTAGAAAAAAGATAAAATCTAAAAATAGAAAAAAGATAAAATCTAAAAAAGACCTAAAAAGAAAAAAAAAGTCCTAAAAAAAAAATAAAAATCCTATAAAGAAAAGAAAATCCTATGTTAGTAAACCCTCCCCCACACTTATTTCATGCATTGTCCTCAATGCATTATGGTAAATGTATGCATGAAATAGGTAAGAGGTAGGAAAAATTATTTACAAGGAATATACAAATGTAACTCTCACCTGGGTTTTTGGTCGCTTCCCTCTGGCCCGTTTCCCATCGTTCCAATGTGTTCTCTTTCTAGAATTCCATTGGGAAACGGTCTGAATTGTTCTTACCCTAGGTGATTCCAGTTTCAATTTGTTGTTATTTTCATTCATACTCTTTCCACCACATCGTTCACACACAAAGTCCTTATCACCACTCTCACTCAGAATCTCATCACTTCCAGTGTTTAGAAATTTTAACTCCTCTCCATATAATTCTTCAAAGCTCAAGTCAACATCCGGAAGTGGACAATTAGCTAACTTACCCCGAGTTGACTCATCTAAGCACATAATCTCATCAGCAAACAAGTCTTCAAATGATATATCAATTGGAGGTTCAAATACAGTCTCAGTTGGCTCATTGAAAGTGAAAGTATCCAAATCAACTTTCCCTGTTTGAAAGGGTACTCGGATAAGAGAATCACAAGATTGTGACTCATCTTTTGGATCTTCACCTTCCTCCTCACAATTGTTACTAATGAAATTAACCTCAAATGTTTGATCTTTTGTTTTGTGAGGCTGTGTGTGGAAGACATTGTGTTCATGTGTCATGTTACCAAAAGTCAACCTCATAGATCCATTCCGGCAATTAATGATTGCATTTGCAGTAGCCAGGAATGGTCGACCCAGAATGACAGGAATTTGTGCCTTTGATTGGAATTTGACACTGGTTTTGTTTCAAGGACAACAAGTCAACTGGATAAAAGAATTCTCCAACTTTGACCAGGACATCTTGAATTACCCCCTTGGGTTTAGTAACAGAGCGATCAGCCAATTGAATGGTCATTTGGGTCGGGTGGAGATCACCTAACCCAATTGTTGGTACACAGAGAAAGGTAGGAGATTGATGCTGGCCCCCAAATCAAGAAGTGCCCTATTTATTGTAGTCTGTCCTATGATGCATGAAATGGTGGGGCTCCCTGGGTCTTTGTACTTAACAGGAATTGGACCAGTGAGCAGCTCATTAATGGATGATGCTAGGAAGACTTTTTTAGGGACTTGGGTCTTTCTCTTCTTGGTGCATATTTCCTTCAAAATTTGGCATATGATGGCACTTGTTGAATGGCATCAAGAAGAGGGACATTGATTTGGACCTTTTTGAATGTTTCTTTTATTTTCTCCATGTGAGCATTTGATTTGTTATTTAAAAGCCTATTTGGATATGGTACTCTAGGCTTATAAGATTGCTCATCTACCTTTTCTTTCCCTTTGGCTTGAGATGTGGATGGCTCTGCACTAGAGGATGTTTGTCAAAAGTTGGTGACATTGGGACATGAGATGTTGGCTTTGGTACTGGATGAGATTGTGGACTAGAAACCTTTTTTTTTTAATTTTTTTTTTTTTTTTTATTTTTTTAAAAAAAAAAAAAAAGAAGATGAAGTGGTTGTGGAAGTGTAAGTGTAGAAAGAATTAGGATCACAAAACCACTATTGTATATACAATCACAAACAACGTGCACCGATCACACCAGCGAAAAAAAGAAAAATAACAAACAACAAAAGAAAAAATCAATCCAAGCTTGTCTAGGGTTCTGGTCCTAGGTGACTCCTAAATAGACTGTCCACAGGAGGTTTAGTTTAGACCTTGACTATAAGCAAATCAGCCAGGGAAGGGTAAAGTCGTTGGGAGGTTTTCCGTCCGAAGACGTTCCTTAATTAAGTAACCAACAACCTTCGGGCTTTCGGCCCTCAACCCCTTTCCTAGACACCGATTTTACAGAAGTCAATTTCCAACACTTTTCCCCCCCCTTAGGATAATCTCCTAAGTGAGTCCAGATGTCCCTAGGGCCAACGTCTATCAAATTTTATTTACAAGCTTAGGATTGTGAGTACGTGGGGAAAATGATTTCCGGCTAAGGAAAGGGTAATGACCTCCCCCACCTTATGTTATTTACAGGAATTGCCCTTAGAATTAATTGTGCAAGTGTACGATATAGAAACAAACAAGGTTCACTCCAAGTAAGAAAAATCAAACAAAGAGTGAGTCTTAGTCTATATGCAATGAATCACGTACCTTGTCCCACGCACTCTTCAACAGTAAATTTAAAGTAATTGAAAGACACGTGCCTATAATGCAAGATGTCTAACAATTTTTTTAGCAATTATCAACCAATTTCTTACTGTTGAATTAATTAACAGGAATACAGTGAAGTATATAGGAAATGAAGTATATAGGCAGCAGTATCTTGCAGAGCAGAAGCCCCTGCAAAAATTTTGTAAGTAGTGAACTCTAAAGTGCCGCGTTCCCACGGCAATTCTTGTGGATCCGCGGCACAATAGAGGGATCCTGGGCTCTGCTTTCTTGAGCAGAGGCCCAGGTCCACTTATATGATTCTGCTGTGCAATATTTTCTGAATCTTCACCTGTACCTGCAACAGGAAGATATATCGTTTAGTTTCTCACTTTTTAAAAAATACCGTCGCTCTCCCCGGCAACGGCGCCATTTTGATTAGACGGGAAAGGTGTACTTATTATGTAGCAAATGTATTTGATGTACCCTTTCTTGTCTCCGTTATAGCACAAGGCTATACCGAGTCGGATCTCAGGGAGAGCTCGCGATAGAAGCTTTAAACGTATGGTAGTGAAGTGATCAAACTAGTAGTCTTCTCTTGATTATAAACTTAGTGAAGCAAATACAAAAGAAACCAAAAGAGGATGGATATGTTCATGGTGGAAGTGGAAAAGAAATCAAGAAGTGGATGTTGTATTACAAGAAAAGGAAAAGAACTTAAAGAAGGCAATCCATGACTAGCTTACCTTGCTAGCTTGCCAAGACTTACCAAACTCCTTGATAATGAAAGCTTGCCTAACGTTGTCACTCCGTTGGCTATGGATTCGTCTAGCGTGTCGACCTAATTACTTTCTCATTTGCAAGACGGTGGTTTAACCATCGGAGAAGAGAAGATCATACACTTGCAAGATGAAATCAAGCAAACACCCATGAGTTAGTGAAGTAGGCTAAACTAGTGGTAAACTAGTACATGGAATGAAAATTAGCTACAAGAAGCCATTAAAGAACTAAAACAAAGCTTGAATTAGATTGCAAGAACTAAACAAAGCAAGTAATAAAGCAAGTAAAGAAAGCACAAGAAACTAGAATCAAACTCAAGTAGAGGAAGGGAGGATGGATCAATCCTTGCATAGCTTCAAGTTGTCACCCTTGATTACACAAGCTCTCTCCCTCACAATCACTCTCTTTTGTAATGAAATCTAGGGATAGAGAAGAAGAGGGATCTACAAGAAATAAACCTAGAGAAAATACATGAAAATTACAACTAATGAACTAATCTCCTCTCTTCTCTGATCAGTCTTTTCTCGCAGGTACAAATGAAGTATTTATAGGAGAACTGAGAAGCATCCAGAAGCAAGGTTGTTGCCACAAAATCCGGGGCTCAACGGCCACAAGATTGCCGCGGCGGCGCGGCATGGGCGCGGCAACGTTTGCGGCCGTTGGGTCCAGATTTTCTGGTGAGATCTGGTATCTGGGTTGTTATCCACGTGGACCACTTAGATTCTGAGTTTGTTGCGCGGATCTCTCTAGATCTGGTTTGAGATTTGGCTTTATCTTTAATCTTTTAATTAATCACCTTAATTAGTGGTAATTAAGTGATTATTTGAATATCTCTCCATTAATTGTGTACCTGCAAATAAGTAGAGAAGAGGATTAAAAATCACTTATTTATTTGTATTATGCATGGGATTATGATATAAAATATGCAATATTGAGTACTAATCACAGGTTATTATGACACTTTATTATTACTCGTCTTACCCTGATATCTAGCTATGTGAACTAGCGTCCCAACGCACATAGATCCATATCCGCGTAAAACAAGGTTGTTATTGGAAACTAGCGGGGGTATCAACGAACTATGTTTACAGTGGGTCCCGTACATACCCGGACCACGGCCCAGGATTGTTCCGTTGCATGGTAACGGAAACCAGCCGCAAGGCTAACAGGAGGGACTTATGTATGCCCTTATCATGATGGTACCAGTAATGAGGGAGCCAGCTCTCCCCTCGGTCCCCTGGAGGCCCACAGGTCAGACCGGAACATGTAGTTGCACAACATTCCTAAAAGCCACTGTAAACACGAACACATATTGATATCCGCATGTTTCCCCCGACCCAATACAAGTTGGTCCTTTTTAGGATTCATTAGTTTAATTATCACTTTACGGGAATAACTGGAACAGGACATGATCAGGAAATCAGGAGTACATAAGTACTATATAGTCAGGTCACTGCATATAAAGCAGGAATACAAGTCACTGATCATGATACAGGATAGTAGGGTAAAGTTCCCGTAAAGGTGATAATCACAAGTCAAGTTATCATGCTGGGTGTTAAGTGATAGCATGACAGAATGATGATATTTAATAAACAACCAAGCATATCAAAGGATTGATAATAGTCAGGTTAAGTCATGGCATAACAAAAAGGGTCTTGCCAAGTAGTGGCATGCCAGGTGGTCAGGTGATAACACACTAGATGGTCAGGTGATATACATGTGTTAAATAAAAGCATGCAACTGACTAGTCTGAGGTAATGGTATGGCAAGGTAACATAAAAGTAACCCAAAGTACACGACCACGAAGGGTCGGCCACGCATAGTATAAAACAGTAAAAGATATAGAACATGAAATAAAATACATGGAGACTAGAACGAGAATATTTGCATAATCAATGAAATAGGGAGCAAGAGGGTAGCGAGCGAGAACACTCGCCTGAATCACCAGAAACGCCGAAAGGTCCGAAATCCACGGAATTCGGGATGCGCCATAATATATGATATATAAATATGTAGAGTGAAGAGGAGAGAGAAAGAGAGAAGGGAAGATGATGTTTGTCAAGAGACAAGTCAAGTGGTACCAATATGTGATGTGAGTCTAGAGGATAAGGTTCCTATTCAAGAAAGAAATCAACCATAACGGACAGCTAAAGTTAGTCGACTAGGTGGAAACAGTAGTCGACTAATAAAGGGGTTAGTCGACTAACAGTCTGGTATAGTCGACTAAAACTGGGTTCCAGAGAGTTGGAATTCTGTTTCAGGAAAAATTAGTCGACTAGGGTCAAGGGAGTAGTCGACTAATAGTCATCTCAAGTCGACTAACAGATACTCTAAGTCGACTAAGACTGAGTTACAGAAAGTTGGGTTTCTGATTCAGGAAAAGTTAGTCGACTAGATGGAAAGAGTAGTCGACTAACAATGATTTCAAGTCGACTAATAGTCTAGGCTTAAGTCGACTAAAACTGTGGTACAGAGATTTAAGTTTTGGTTCAGGAAAGTTAGTCGACTATATGAAATGGGTAGTCGACTAACAGTGATTTCTAGTCGACTAATAAATAAACTAAGTCGACTAAAACTGTGTTCTAGAAAAGGTTACGTTTCAAAACAGATGGGTTAGTCGACTAATACCTAGGTCAAGTCGACTAATCGACTGAAAACAGGATACAGAACAGATTTGTGATGGTTGTGTTTGATGATCTAAAAATATGATTTTGATGGCACAAGTATACATGAATTGTAAACAAAAGTATACTAGGAATTAGCCAAATCTTGATGAGTAGAAATACTCACCAAAAGGAGTGGTTGATGATGGAGTGATGGTGGTGGTGATGGAAGTTGATGATGAAGAAGAAAGTGGAGGTTGGAGGTTTTGTTGTTGGTGTTGGTGAGAAGAAGCGGTGGCCGGAATTCGGAGGTCTCTCGCCGGAGTCGTGGTGGCCAGAGGCGCCGGAGGAGGTGGTGGAGGTGAAGGAGATGTTGGAGGTTAGGGTTTGGTGAAGAGAAGAAAGAGAAAGATGAAGTGAAAATGAATAAAGAAAGGAGAAGGAAAAGTATTTATAGGTTTTGGATTTTGTGAAGGAGGTGCAAATAATTAAAAGAGAGGGGGGTTTTTGCAAATAGGGGAGGTGAGGTGTCCCTCTTTTGGCCACTTGGCCGGCCATGGAAGAGAGAGAGAAAGAGGGGCATTAATGAGGAAGTGTGTGGAGTTTATTGGAAAATTTGGGAGAAAATGGAATTTTGGGAAATTGGAATTCTTGTGGATTGTGGAGGAAGGAAAGAAAGAAAATAGGAAAAGGAAAAGAAAATGGAAAAGGGAAATTATTCTCTTGGAAGAGAAAATGAAAAATAGTGAAAGTGGCGGATTCCCGGGATTCGGTTGCGGATGCGGAAATCTTTCGGGAAAATACCGGAATCGTCCGAAATTCAAGTATCTCGGAACGACCCGAAATAATTATCAAAAATCAAGAATATTAATCTAAGAATTATAGTGAAATCCGTTTTAAGAAATACTTTACAGTTTTAAAACTAAAAATCCCGGAATCAGCTAGCTACCGACTCCGATGGAATTTTCATAAATTCATAAAATCCTCAGAAAAAGTATGTAGATAGAAAATATAATTTTAAGAAATAATGTCTAAAGGTACTTGTAGAAATTCTAAACTGTTTGTAAACTAAAAATTCGGGAATCGGTCAGCGGCACTGGCCGACACCGGTTTTGAAGATATTCTTTTTAATTGAGGAAAATTCCAGAAAATCATATAAAATATATAATATTGGAAAATGATATTTGAAACAGAAATCGGTCAAATCAGAATACCGGAAAGACCAAATCGAGTAATACACTAGGATCGGGTCTTCGGTTCAGACTAGGGCTGACTCCGAGTCCACGAATCCAAATTTAAGACAAAACAATCATATAAACAATTCCTAATACAAAATAAGCACAGAAGGTAAATCGAAAAATACGATCAAAAATCTGAATACGCAACTAAGTACGTATTCCGGGAGCTGGGTGTTACAATCCATCCACCTTACAAAAAATTGCGTCCTCGCAATTTCGGTAAGGGTTAAAATGAACACAAAGAGGTCAAGGGTGGAATTTATACCAATTAAGATATGAAGCACTATAGGTAGGGCTCTCAAGTCGACTGAATAATAATCATCCTCCGCACTTCCGGCTGTATAAATCTGCATACTTGATAATCTTCCGAGAATAAGCCAGAATACTGAAGATAAAGGAAACCCTGATAGTCCTGAGCATAATAATAAAGAAGACCGATAATTAAGAATCCCGAATACCAGGCACCAATCACCCTGAAAGAATATCCGTAGAGAATTCCGACTGCTGACTTCTGAAAGATAGCCAGATCAGGATCAATCTGGAGAATACCAAGCTTCATAGAATTCGCCGAAGAGGTCATATAATAGCTTCATGCAGAACCAGCCACTACCTTCCTAGTCTATCATATCTTAATGTTGGTATAAGGGCTTCATAAAACCAAAACAGGGAAAGGATAGGAAGGATTAGGAATCAAAGGAAGGATGGCCAAGAAATAGATAACTCTGCACTTGTAGTTGGAATGTATAACTAAGACTCAAGTATTCCAGTTGCAAATTTCATTACCATTAATTTGCCCTCTGGACGTACTGAGGAAGTTAGAGCCTAAGCTCTGATACCATCCTGTAACGCCCCGATCCTGGCGGATACGGAGACGTCACTGCAACGTATATACGTAGGTCAGAACTACCCTCCCGTATATACGCTAAGCATCAGTACAGACAAGAATCAGAGTACGGAAGTAAGTGGTGCATTATACATTCCAACACATGAATACAATCACAGAGTTATCACCAGAAGTGATCCAATATTACATGAATATCACATCACTAATATGCGCAAATGCGAGAATACAAGGTAATATACAAGTATGAACAGTATGAAAGGCACTCACGAGTTAAAAGAAAAACTCGAGAGACTCACAAGGGGGCCTGGAAGGATGGAGCTCTGGATGATCGGCTGGGGATCCACGCTACCGCTGCGCTACTCTGATCCGCAAGGGGGAGAATCTACACGCTCCAAGCTCCATGACCTGGACATGAGGATCCAGGGGAGTCAAATGATACTCCCCAGGCGAGTGGTGAAGCAAAACCAAGTGGCGAGCAAGGGTGAGTACATGTCATGTAAAGCCAAGGACAAGCAATCTGATTGTATGGCTTCAGATTACGGTTCCATGAGACTAGTACATCGAAGGAATAATCCAAACAAGTAAACCCTCATCTATATACCTTTATCTCATGTCACCATAACCCAAGCCCATTCAACCCGACTGTTCTCAGGCATGATAAGATAATGAACAAGAGGCAAGTGAATACAATGGATAAAGCAGAATATGAGCAGATAATACGATAATACTCATAAAACCGGAAATCCGAAGTAAAATCCCGGACAAACAAATATAGTAAGGCACAACACAGATTCATAGCCGTTTAAGTTGCAGGCTTTAGTATGCGTCCCATTCCACATACCTCCACTTACAACTTAAAGAGCCGGTTATTATGACACTTTATTATTACTCGTCTTACCCTGATATCTAGCTATGTGAACTAGCGTCCCAACGCACATAGATCCATATCCGAGTAAAACAAGGTTGTTATTGGAAACTAGCGGGGGTATCAACGAACTATGTTTACAGTGGGTCCCGTACATACCCGGGACCACGGCCCAGGATTGTTCCGTTGCATGGTAACGGAAATCAGCCGCAAGGCTAACAGGAGGGACTTATGTATGCCCTTATCATGATGGTACCAGTAATGAGGGAGCCAGCTCTCCCCTCGGTCCCCTAGAGGCCCACAGGTCAGACCGGAACATGTAGTTGCACAACATTCCTAAAAGCCACTGTAAACACGAACACATATTGATATCCGCATGTTTCCCCCGACCCAATACAAGTTGGTCCTTTTTAGGATTCATTAGTTTAATTATCACTTTACGGGAATAACTGGAACAGGACATGATCAGGAAATCAGGAGTACATAAGTACTATATAGTCAGGTCACTGCATATAAAGTAGGAATACAAGTCACTGATCATGATACAGGATAGTAGGGTAAAGTTCCCGTAAAGGTGATAATCACAAGTCAAGTTATCATGCTGGGTGTTAAGTGATAGCATGACAGAATGATGATATTTAATAAACAACCAAGCATATCAAAGGATTGATAATAGTCAGGTTAAGTCATGGCATAACAAAAAGGGTCTTGCCAAGTAGTGGCATGCCAGGTGGTCAGGTGATAACACACTAGATGGTCAGGTGATATACATGTGTTAAATAAAAGCATGCAACTGACTAGTCTGAGGTAATGGTATGGCAAGGTAACATAAAAGTACCCAAAGTACAACGACCACGAAGGGTCGGCCACGCATAGTATAAAACAGTAAAAGATATAGAACATGAAATAAAATACATGGAGACTAGAACGAGAATATTTGCATAATCAATGAAATAGGGAGCAAGAGGGTAGCGAGCGAGAACACTCGCCTGAATCACCAGAAACGCCGAAAGGTCTGAAATCCACGGAATTCGGGATGCGCCATAATATATGATATATAAATATGTAGAGTGAAGAGGAGAGAGAAAGAGAGAAGGGAAGATGATGTTTGTCAAGAGACAAGTCAAGTGGTACCAATATGTGATGTGAGTCTAGAGGATAAGGTTCCTATTCAAGAAAGAAATCAACCATAACGGACAGCTAAAGTTAGTCGACTAGGTGGAAACAGTAGTCGACTAATAAAGGGGTTAGTCGACTAACAGTCTGGTATAGTCGACTAAAACTGGGTTCCAGAGAGTTGGAATTCTGTTTCAGGAAAAGTTAGTCGACTAGGGTCAAGGGAGTAGTCGACTAATAGTCATCTCAAGTCGACTAACAGATACTCTAAGTCGACTAAGACTGAGTTACAGAAAGTTGGGTTTCTGATTCAGGAAAAGTTAGTCGACTAGATGGAAAGAGTAGTCGACTAACAATGATTTCAAGTCGACTAATAGTCTAGGCTTAAGTCGACTAAAACTGTGGTACAGAGATTTAAGTTTTGGTTCAGGAAAAGTTAGTCGACTATATGAAATGGGTAGTCGACTAACAGTGATTTCTAGTCGACTAATAAATAAACTAAGTCGACTAAAACTGTGTTCTAGAAAAGGTTACGTTTCAAAACAGATGGGTTAGTCGACTAATACCTAGGTCAAGTCGACTAATCGACTGAAAATAGGATACAGAACAGATTTGTGATGGTTGTGTTTGATGATCTAAAAATATGATTTTGATGGCACAAGTATACATGAATTGTAAACAAAAGTATACTAGGAATTAGCCAAGTCTTGATGAGTAGAAATACTCACCAAAAGGAGTGGTTGATGATGGAGTGATGGTGGTGGTAATGGAAGTTGATGATGAAGAAGAAAGTGGAGGTGGAGGTTTTGTTGTTGGTGTTGGTGAGAAGAAGTGGTGGCCGGAATTCGGAGGTCTCTCGCCGGAGTCGTGGTGGCCGGAGGCGCCGGAGGAGGTGGTGGAGGTGAAGGAGATGTTGGAGGTTAGGGTTTTGGTGAAGAGAAGAAAGAGAAAGATGAAGTGAAAATGAATAAAGAAAGGAGAAGGAAAAGTATTTATAGGTTTTGGAT
>JAVJIF010014522.1:0-129579 GCA_038442645.1 Agave tequilana | reverse complement strand
CGAAAGGAAAATTCCAATCCAAATAGAAAAGACAACTGGTAGTAGAGTCAGTCTACTCAAATGGAGCATACCGTCTTATAAATCCCGATAGTGATACACTAATGATGCCAATCAACAGCAGATTACTGAAGAAATACTATCCTTAAAAGGATACTTCTCATGATTGATTGAGCTCAACCAGTGTACAGAAAAATAAAGTTTAGGAATTGTGCTAGGTCCTCAATGCTACCGTGTAGTCTAGAGCTAACGGGTCGTAATCACAATGAGGGACTGCGATGAAAGCATTTGTGCAAGTTTTTTCTTTTAATTTACAAAACAATTTAATCTTTCTTTTCTCAATTTTGAAAGAAAATAAAAAATAGTAAAAGCTAAGTTAAGTTAAAGGGAAATCCAAAAAAAAGAAGAAGATGATTTTGTTGATAAAAAGAAAAGAGAAGACAAAGTTAACGAAGAAGAAATAAAAAGATGAAAAGAATAAAAGAAAGAGTATTTACCTTTAAGTAGATTAACATATCTTGAATCTGTGTGAAGTTTACCTTGAAATAAAGCGAAACAGTAGAAAAGAATATAAAAGCATTGCTTGGCTAAACTGAGCACAATGAAGAAAATATTGAAAATTATATTGGTTGTCACTTCAATACAACTCTCTCTTGAAGAAGGATTATATCCAGTGTCACTCTAAACATAACTCTTCCTTTCCTTCTCTCATGTAATTCTTAAGCTGTAAATAAATTAAAAATTACATTATAAAAAGAAAAAATTAAACTAAACTAAAACAGAAATTAGCCTAGAATCTCTCTTTGCAGAGTGGTGCTAGTCTTTCTTCGAATTTGCATGTTTTTAGGTATAAATGAAAGGGGAGAGGAGTGATCAGATAGAGGGAGTGTTTGCTCCCCCAGATATGATAATATTGCCATGGATTCGCAGCAAAGCCACGGATCCACAGCCCTGGTCTGGCCAGATGGCAAGATCCAGGGGCACAAGGCTTCAAACTTTCCGATCTTTCTTTATCTTCTGATGGTTTTTCAATTATTCTCTGGTTTTGGCGATATCTCTGTTGATCCTCAAGCTAACCGAATAAATCCAAATAAATCCAAATTTAACCGGCTTCTATTTGATATTATCTGCTCTGATTTACTCTGAACTCCTTAAATCGTCTTTCTTAATCCTTCATTTTGAGTTAAGCTCATTTAAATCTGAATTTAAGTGGGCTTTTGGGCTCTTTTTCTTTCCTTCTCCATTAACAGAGCCTGCACATATTTAAATAATAAATAAGATTAAATCAGCAGAGTTTATTAAAAATAAATATGGGGTGTAATACTAAATATGCAAATTATGTGTACAATTACACTCCCACACCCATCTTTTGCTCGTCCTCGAGCAAAACAAATAAAAAGTAAAAATAGAGATACCTAATCTAACTTACTTTCTTAGGAATCACGATTGCACTTAGCATATGCAACAAGCCGTTTAAACTTCTAGGTTACCCCTAGAGGACGAGTTTTGTCTCGTGAGGGTTTTCAGTGGATTACACCTATAAAATTCATAAAGAAAGAGAAACAAAATTTTAGTATTTTTGGAAAAGCATTTTGAAAAGAAAAGAAATATTTGAAGTATTTTTGCAAGAATTAAGCAATCTATAAGTTATAGGAATATCAAACTATTCATTGCTAAACTTAGACTCTATTCAAAAACTTGTTATTAATCAAGGTTAGGAGTCAAAAATATATATTCTAGTCTAGTCTATTATTTATCCTAAGTCATATGCACCTTCGTGACCATGAATATTTGACTAAGGATTCTTCAACTTCAATTCTTATGCCTTATTATACATATTATTTTGGAGGTAATTTCCCTTAGTTCTATTAGGCTTTTTAATTAGCCAATGTAATGAAGCTTAGTCGGTGATTTTCAAACCGGACGATATTAAGGCACCGGGCGAGAAAACACCCTTAGGACTTTAAGGACTCGAGCAAACAAGGTCACAAATTAAGGGTTTTATTTATAATATGGACCACTTTTAGGCGTGAATATTTATGCTTTATGAGCACAAATACCCAGCTTAATCAGAGGATTTTAGATATATATATATATAATATATATATATTAATATATATATATATATATATATATATATATATATATGTATGTATGTATGTATATATTCTCTTTTTTTCTTTTTTCTTTTGTTTATAAGGCATAAGAATCTTCATTTTTGAACCCTAAGTGTGTAAGTATATAAGGTATACATATTTCATCATGGAAAAATAAAGACAATTACTTTTTTCAATTTTTCTTCTTGACCCTAGAATTCAAACAAATAATCTTATTTTGACCAAGTATAAGAAACCCTAATTATGATTCTCCTATTCCTTAAAATTAACATAATTTCCTACAAAAAACTAAGTCAAAATTGTTTCTATTTTCAAAAAAATTTTAAAAGAAAAGAATATATATATATTTATAAACAAATAAAAAAACCTATGTTAGAACCCTCCCCCACACCTATCTCATGCATTGTCCTCAATGTATGAATGAATGCATATATGCATGAAAAAGAAGAAAGGGAAGGAAAAGTATTACCTCAAGGTGGTGGTTCCGGTGGTGGTCGGATTGGGCCAGGCGTTGCTACCCAATCTAATTAATGTGGATTATCAAGGAACCCCCTTTCATGACCTCTTTTTTATTTACATTGTTATACTTCCTAATATGAATAGGATCATACAAGATTCTAATATGAAATTTATCCCAGTTATATGACCAATTTTCGAATATCATCACTGAGTCATAACTTTCTATACCTTGGTCCAACAATGGAATGTGATCAGTAATGTGGTTGATTTGGGCTTGAGAATGAAAGAAACGGGACCAATGCTGACTCATAAAATGACTTAAATCAAGTTTGGGTTCAAGAGTTAGATTTGGTTCAAGAGTTTGATTCAAATCAAAAAATTAAAATTCACATTCATTTCCCAACAATGGAATGCGACTATCCAAAATAGGTGTTTCATGTTCAAAATCTATAGGTACGGGAATCAGTGTTGGCTAAATAATTAGGTCTAAATCGGATAAGGATACCAGAGTCAATATAGATTCGAAAAGCAAAATTGAATTACAAAATTGAGGATCGGTGTCACATTCACAATCAAGTTCAATTTCATTGAAATGAAAACTTGTCAATTTGTGAATGGTTTGGTATTAGTCAAGTTCAAGATGGTGTGATGAAATGAATCTTGGTTAAAGTTTTCAAGACACAATGATTCTTGATCCCTAACATTATGGTTAGGAAAATCGAGAATGGTCAAAGATTGGGTGGGGAGAGTTTTCTCTTCCTTATCATTTGTGTTGACCAAACAACTTACTTATGGTTCTAACATCTTGACGGACTGGTTCAAAGAATTTTGGCTTTGAATCAAGTATTCCATACTCTTTTCTAAGTCACTAAGTTCTTCTTGTTGTGGTGGGACTTGAAAAATGGAGTAAAGATCTTGGATTTGGGAATTTTGTGGGAAACTTGAGTCTGTCGAGATTTGGAATTATCATGTGGACTTAATGAAAGCTTCAAAACTCTTTTATAAAGAAGATTTTTCTTCTATAGGTTGATCTTGATAAGGAGTATATGAAACTAAATATTGGTCAGGTTGTTGTTAGTATGACTCGGGAGAGTTATATCCCCACGACTCGGTGAAGAGTGGTGATGATCATTCCTATCTTGTTCATAATACTGGGATTGAGACATATACTAATTCGGATAAGACCAATCCTGCATACTTAGTTAGTTAAAGTTATGAAATGCCGGGTTGGTAATATCCGAGTCAAAAGATATCGGTGTGAAGTATGGATCACTATATGCATTGAAATAATTATAATTGTAATCCATGTCCCAAAAATGTTAAAAACAAATAAACACACAAAAAGAAAGAAAAATCTAGCCTAAGTTAGGGTAGACCTTAGACCTAGATGACTCCTAACTGGTTAGATTGTCTATAGGAGGTATATTACAGAATCTGACTACAAGTTAATCGGTCAGGTGGGGGCAAGACCAGTAAGAGGTATCCGTGCCTAAACAACATGCCTAATTATGCCAAACCACTGTTCTTCGAGATTTCACCTCTCAATCCTCACTCTTTGATGCTGATTTTGCAAGAGTCAAATTCTAATCAACTTTCCCCTTAGGCCAGTCTCCTATTGAGTCCGAGATGTCTCTAGGGCCAACATCACTCAAATTTAAGTTAGGCTGGGTTAGTGAGTGAGGAGATGATTTTTGGGCTAAAGAAAGGGTAAGGACTTTCCCATCATATCTTGTTTATAGGACAAGCCCTCAATTTATTTTAGTGCACGTGTGCATGTATATAGCTAACTAACACTCAAGTAATAAATCGTACAAGTGTGTTTACTAAGCTACATGCAATGCAAACGTACCTTGCTCCAGCACTCTTCAACAGTAATAAAAAATGTAATGAAATAGACAAATGCCCTAGAATGCAATATCTAAATATTTTTTTCAGCATTTACAAACAATTAAGTTACTATTTAGGTTAGAACATTGTGCAGATCAAATAGGAAAAATAAACACTGTAGAAGACTGAGAATTGTAATTCAAGCAACCTGCATTAAAGCAGATTAGTAGTTCTTCCTACTATGACACGCAAACGCGACTTTGGCCGCGTTTCCGTGGCAATAGTGAAGACCCCTGAGCTCTGCTTTCTAGAGCAGAGACTCAGGTAAGCTATATGTCTACTGTAACTATTTTATTCCAGAAATTAGTACTTGCACACCAAAAAATAGAAGACAATAGTTAACTATTAAGAAACCAAACAGAAAATTTACCATCCCTACCCGGCAATGGCACAAAAAATTTTGATCGAGCTCAACCTGTGTACAGAAAAATAGAAGTTTAGGAACAGTACTAGGTCCTCAATGCTACCGTGTAGCTTAGGGCTTATGGATCATGATTCACAAGGAGGGACTGTGATGGAAGCGTTATGCATGTTTCTTCTTTAATTTACAAAACAAGTTAATCTTTCTTTTCTCAGTTTTAAAAGAAAATAAAAAATAGTAAAAGCTAAGTGAACTCAAAGGAAAATCCAAGGGATAAAAGAAGATGGTTTTGTTGATAAGAAGAAAAGAGAAGACAAAGTTAACGAAGAAGAAATAAAAAGAAGAAAAGAATAAAAGAAAGAGTATTTACCTTTGTGTAGATTAACATACCGTGAATTTATGTGAAGTTTACCTTGAAATAAAGCGAAGCAGTAGAAAAGAACATGAAAGCATTGCTTGGCTAGATTGAGCACAATGAAGAAAAGATTGAAAATTATATTGGCTGTCACTTCAATACAACTCTCTCTTGAAGAAGGATTACATCCAGTGTCACTCTAAACATAATTCTTCCTCTCCTTCTCTCATGTAATTCTCTCTAACCTAAGCTGTAAATAAACTAAAATTACATTATAAAAAAAGAAAAATTAAAACTAAACTTAAGCAGAAATTAACCTAGAATCTCTCTCTGCAGAGTGATGCTAGTCCTTCATCGAATTTGCAGATATCTATAGGCATAAATGGAAGGGGAGAGGAGTAATCAGATAGGGATAACAAACACTCCCCAGAACCCTGGTCTGGCCGATGGCTAGATCCAGGGGCGCGAGGCTTCAGACTTTTCGATCTTCCATTATCTTCTGATAGTTTTTTAGTTTGTTCTCTAAATTTGGCGATATCTCTGTTGATCCTCAAGCTAACAGAATAAATTCAAATAAATCCAAATTTAACCGGTTTCTATTTAGTATTATCTGCTCTGATTTCCTATGATATCCTTAAATCTTCTGTCCTAATCTTTGATTTTGAATTAAGCTCATTTAAATCCGAATTTAAGTGGGCTTTTGGTCTCGTTTCTCTCCTTCTCCATTAAACAGGGCCTGCACATATTTAAACAATAAATAGGATTAAATTAGCAGAGTTATTAAAATAAATATGGGAATATAATACTAAATATGCAAATTATGTGTGCAATCAGTGAGCAAGTTAACATTACACCTCTGATCAAAGATTCACCCTGATCAATCAGATGGATTAGGATTTGAGATCCAAGATGCTTGGGAGAGCGCCAAAGAAAAGCTTCATCATTTAATGGATCACATCACAGTCGATCGATGCCCAGCCGACTGAACATTGCTAACATTATGATGCATGATGTCAACATCGAGGCAATGACAAAGTTAAAAACTTTAGGTTTTAGCCTTGTCACTCCTCTCATGATCAAGTTAACACTACATCTCTGGTCAAAAATTTATCCTGATTAATCAGATAGATTAGGGTTTAAGATCTAAGATGCTTGGGAGAGCGCCAAAGAAAAGCTTTCTCATTCAATGGATCACATCATGGTTGATCGACGCTGAGGCCACCAAATATTGGTGATATTATGATGCATGATGTCAACATTGAAGGAATAACAAAGTTAGAAACTTCAGTTTTAGCTTTGTCACTTTTCTCATGATCAAGTTAACACTACACCTCTGATTAAGGATTCACCCTGATCAATCAGATGGATTAGGATTTGAGATCAAGATATTTGGTAGAGCGCCAAAGAAAAGCTTCCTCATTCAATGGATCACATCACGGTCGATCGATGCCAAGCCGACTGAACATTGGTGATATTATGATGCATGATGTTAACATTGAAGGAATAACAAAGTTGGAAACTTTGGTTTTAACTTTGTCACTCTTCTCATGATCAAGTTAAGACTATACCTCTAATCAAGACTTCACCCTAATCAATCTGATGGATTAGGGTTTGAGATCCAAGATGTTGGGAGAACGCCAAAGAAAAGCTTTCTCATTCAATAGATCATATCATGGTCGATCGACGCTGAGCCGACCGAACATTGCTGACACTGTAATGCATGATGTCAACATTGAAAGAATAACAAAGTTAGAAACTTCGATTTTAGCTTTGTCACTCTTCTTATGATCAAGTTAATACTACACTTCTGATCAAGGCTTCACCTTGATCAATCAGATGGATTAGGGTGTGAGATCCAAGATGCTTGGAAGAGCACCAAAGAAAAGATTCTTTATTCAATAGATCACATCACGGTCGATCGATGCCTAGCCGACTGAAAATAAGTGACATTATGATGCATGATGTAAACATCGAAGAAAAGGCGAGGCAAAATGTTAAGTTTTTAGCGTTGTTACTCTTCTCTAGTATATAGACATGCACTCATCTTCAACTTAGAAGAATAGGTCATATTTTGAAGTCGAGCATGCCTAAGCGACAGTTCTAGGCACTCTTCTTTCCGATCATTCCTCTCGATCCAGAAGGATGGCTTATCTAGCCTGACTTATCCATATGTAATGGTGACATGCCTTCCTTCTCTTGTTCGATCGAAACTCAACCCAACGACAAGGCATCCAAATAGTCAGATAAGTTAATTGAATGAGTTTATATGATGGCTTATCAAGCCAAACTCATTGAAGAAGGTTCGTGATGCGTCTTTGCAGAACCTTTCCACTGTCTCCACATTCATATTAAGATGTGGCGATCGATCAACTCTCATGGTGGGTTGAATGAGTTTATCCGATGGCTTTTCAAGCCAAACTCATTGAAAAAGGTTCATGACACATCTTTGCAGAACCTTTTCACTGTTTTCACATTCATATGGTGATCGAATGAGGATCAGAGAGGACTCCATGAGGAGGGTTAATCTCTGGACAAAATCCCCATGGAATTCATATTCACTTTCTTAATACCCAACTTATTTGCGCGGTGAAAACCCAAGAGGTACACTATGCTAATTTAAAGCCTCTGATGACTAAAGGATAGAGGAAACAGTTGGCCTTTAAGCCTAATGAAAAATTCTCGATAACTCATCATGCTGAGGGAATAACATGGCTAGCCCAACTCAAACGGTAGTTAGTAAAGGCATATCAAATTCGTTAATAGCTGAGGATTTGTTAAAAATCCTGAGGGACCTGATCCCGCCTTCTCCTCCAAAATTCCTTACCAATTCGCTTCCATAGAATGGTAGGACCATAAAAAAATGTAATTGTTTCCCCAGCAAAATAATCACAGATCGAACTTGTCAAGTTAACATTATACCTCTGGCAGTAAAACTAACAAATCCCCAGTAGGAAAGAATTTCAGCTTGTCAATTCTCTTTAATAGAATGGCGAGTACTCTAAATTACTCAAATTGCAAAATTTTCTAGCCAAGTTAAAAACTACACCTCTAATCAAAATTGCTCATATCGTAATACAAATTCCTGTTAAGTTATTATTAAACCTATAAAAGTGATTATCTCGACTTTCAAGACGTTCGATGCTAAGTTAAAACATCACACTTGTAACATCCATTTCATTGTTAAGTTAAAATATTACATCTACGACAATGATCTTCTCTCATTTCTTATCGAAACTGAGACGCCTAATGCTAAGTTAATATCACATCTCTAGCATTCATCCCGCTGTTAAGTTAACACTAAACCTATACAATGATTTTCTCAGTTTTCTCATTGAAAACAAGACCTTCTTGATGCTAAGTTAATATCATACCTTTAGCATACATCTTTATCAAGTTAATATCACATCTCTGACAATTCAATTTCATCAAACTATAAATCCAAACCCGTCAGGTTAATATTATACTATTGACGGTAAAAATCTCCATAAATTCCCAGTGGATCAAACTCCACTTTGTTATTCTCATCAATAGAATAGCAAGTCTATAAAATTCATTTAAATTATAAATTCAACTCCTGTCAAGTTAACATCACACATCTGATAGTAACCTTCTCAAATTTTCTAATGGAATTACCGAACTTTGAGTTGCTATGTTAATCGTTACCTCTAGCAATCAAATTCAATCGCTTTCGTTTGTTTGATTTTTAAACACAAAAAGAAAATAAAGACAAGATGAAGGCAAAAATATCACTTTTATTATTCATATCAAAATTGTAAAAGTGATACAAATATTCTCTTATTCAACAAGATAAAGTGTTACAAAAAGAGAAAAAAGACAAAAAGTTATTCTCGCTTAGCGAGAGATTTTATTTGGTCCTTGAGGTGTCGAATATCCCTTTGGCGTGCCTCCTCAACCTCAGCTAAGGCTTGGAACCTCAGCTCCTCATCTGATGAAAGCTTCCTCGTGGCAAGTTATGCCTGAAGAGCTAGTATGGACATCAAGCTCCTGTTGTACCTGACTTTTGGCGGCCTCAAGCTCCTTTACCTTCTTCTTCTCGTTCGCAAGCTTCTACTTGTTGTGTAAGGCTTGCGTCATAACAATCGCAGCTTGAGCACTTGCTATCACACCCTCTGCATTCTTGGTGATGATCTCAGACGCTGAAGGTCGTCTATCAGATTTTAATAGCTGACCTTGGAATCATCAAGATAACAAGCTTCCTCAGCTATCTACTCCTTGACCTCTTTTTGTTCTTGTTCTTGAGTGGTGCGGAGGCTGTTCAACACCTGTTGAGCTTTACTGATCGGATTGACACTTTTCAGGTGCCTCAGATCCTTTGAGTACATTCTCAGTTGCTCCACCAACACATGATGCGTTTTCATTCTACCAGAACCCCCGATCTGCCGGATATTCTCCACCTGGTTCTCAAGGAGTGTTTGTGCAAACTCAAAGGAATTTCGCCCAGAAAGTAACAATTCAGTGCAATACTTCATCGTGGTAAAGAATTGCTCAATCATCTGAAGGGTCAATTCTTCCGGATGTCTATAGCCGGGGACAACACCATTGAGGCACTTCCTGATCCTGTTTCCACGATAGAGACGGTGGTGCTCTTAGAAATTGATGGTGGTGCACTCGTTCCTCTTAAAAGTACGGGGGAAAGCTCAGTGAGAAGCTGCCTCATTTCTGAGGGCACAACAAGAGCTTTAGGAGTTGGAACTGTGATGGGTTCCTGTGTGACAATCTCAAGAACATACTTCACCACGAGAGTTCTTTCAGAGCTTGGACAGAGTTGTTTTCTGCATTGGTGCTTTTAATAGGCTCCTCTGCTTGAACCGGTGCAGTATCTTCTACAATCATTACAACCACATCAATAATAATGCTAAAAGCGCGAGTATCAAGAAATTCTTATATTTTCCCAAGTTGAGGATTCAGAGATAGCAAATCCTCTGGCGAGTCTCCTGGTTGAAAGGATTCCCCAATCACGGCTGTTGTGCTTGCTGGGACTTCCTCGCTGATCTTGGGAACTTCTGCGCCTTCCAGTTGGGTCAGTTCCTCGATCATTTCAGCAACATGTGAGGAGGTTTCACCCTCAATAGTTGTAGCAGCCTCTGCAAACGTCATCCAAGCAGATGTTAAGACAATGTTTACAGGGTCGACACGAAAAAATAAAGAGCGAAGCAGATAGAATAACCTCAGTGGTAGCAATCCCTTCAAGGGGCAATTCCTTCTTCGAGACAGCCACTTGCATCTCCTCTTCGGTCAGATGTAAAAGCTTGCTGGTGTCAGGAATAGGATGCGTATTATCTCAGTCAATATCATATCCTGAGTAATCCAGTTGCTCACTAGATGATGGAGACGAAACTAGGGTAGGCTAAACCCCAACAGCAGGGAGTCTAGCCCCAACAAGTCTAGTGGTTGGACATTGCTTTGGGACCCCCGCTGAAGACATCGTCTCAACCGGGGAACCCGGCTGAATGTCTTTAAGATCAACACTTTTTCTCTGACTCTGAAGAGAGCCTGAGCAAGCAACCTTGGCTGGCACTGGGGCCGGCACTGATTCATTTCTAGTTGCTTTCCTTTTTATGACTTCCTCCATCAATTACTCAACTGTAACTACTGCAGGACCATTGGTCCACGACTTCTCAAGTGTAGTAAAATCTCAGGGTTTTCATCTTCTTCGGAGCCAGCATGTATAGGCTCAGGATCTACTGCCGACATAGAAATTCTCTTGGAAGGAGCTTCAACCATAGGCTCCTGTCATTACTTCTTCTTACTCGAGCCAGCCTAAGTAGAGTGAGATTGAGTACGCTTCGCAACTACTCCTCGCGAACATCTTTGATGGGGTTCTTCAGCAGGCTTCTCTCCATGTCCAGCAGCTTCCGTCTGACCAATCTCGAGCTCAGCCTGAAGGAATTCATCCATCCCCTTTAAACGGGTGTTCTTGAAGCCCTTCTTGGCTTGAAACGTAGCATTAATCTGCCTAATACAGATGTTGTTCATGTTATACTCCGGCACAGAACCCAAGATGGCGTAAGAGTTAAGTGTCTTTTGTGGTAGGTGGAATCTTGCTTCTGTTCCTCTAGCCACATTGAAGTACCACACCCTTACTCCTTCGTACAAATTACCGCTGAAATAAAGACCTAAGTTGGGTTACCTACATATAGCTAATCATACCCGAATTGGCGAGCAAACTGGTTTGACAAATAGGGTTCGATTATGCAAATGTTCCTTTGCCGGAAGACCAGGTATCCTAGGCGATGATTGATCAACCACCAGAAAACCCCAGCTGAATGGGTGGTGAATCCATCAACACCAGGATGGTAAAAAAATCGTTCCCCATATGAGACTCCTGGGAAGTTAGCGAAGCACCTCACCAGCTGGTAGTTCACGCTGCTCTGAAGA
The DNA here is from genome assembly GCA_038442645.1 of Agave tequilana. Taxonomy (NCBI): domain Eukaryota; kingdom Viridiplantae; phylum Streptophyta; class Magnoliopsida; order Asparagales; family Asparagaceae; genus Agave; species Agave tequilana. The sequence goes on along the minus strand of JAVJIF010014522.1, from coordinate 118,004 downwards.
GTTTGCCGGATCATTAGCATGTACTAACCATTCCAACTCGAACGCTACAATCACTGGACAAATGACATGGAATCCTCAGACGACTGCACTACTGACATCAGAGACAGGCAGTGCATGACGTACCATGCCATGAAGTACGTGTGAGGCAATTCTACATGAGGATTTGGTGTTTTCACCTTGGGTTCACCATCTAGGATGACAACAACGTTGCCTTCTTTGTCTTCTTAACCACTACATTGTAAAAACTTTGACACAAAACTTGAAGCCTGCTCTAAAGACAACCTACCATAGCAGGGAGCAAGCCGAGAGACCGACCATGAGCAAGAAGAACAACCGGTAAACTACATCGGCGACTGTAATATCCAAATCCCACGGGTACGAAGACGTTACTGTGATGTATATACGCAGGTCAGAAATACCCTCACATATATATGCTAAACATCAGTACAGGCAAGAATCAAAGTACGAAAGTATATGGTGCATTATACATTCTAATATAAGAGTACAATTATAAAGTTATCACTAGATATGATACAATATTATAAGAATATTACATCACCGATAGGCGCAAATGCGAGAATATAAGAGATATATAATTATGAACAGTACAAAAAGTGCTCATGAGTTATAAAAGGAAAACTCGGGCATGGGGCCTAGAAGAAAGGGACTCTGGACGGTCTGCCGACGATTCACGCTTCTTTTATGCCACTCTGATCAGCAACCAAAAGAATTTACAAACTCCAAACTTCTGGATTTGGACATGCAGATCCAAGGGAGTAAGAACTCCCCAACGAGTGGTGTAATGAATGCCAAGTGGTGTGCAGAGACAAGCACACGTGTATCGAAAAATTTGAATCAAGGGCATGCGTTGAAAATCGAGTCGTGAGCAAATACATTCGAACAGGAATGAGGCTTCAAGTGATGAGATATACATAAGCGATAAAAGCAATTGTACGAGCTATATAGATAGGTTCATGAGATTGGAACCTCGAGGGAATAATCCAAACAAGAAATCTCATCTATATAACATATACCTCATGTCTTCATCGACTGAGTACAAACAACTCGAGCTGTCTACAATAACAGCTTAAGAGAATAATATGAATCATCAAGAAGCAATGATTATACGGTAACTAAAATATCCATATAAACCAAGAATAAGCAATTCTGAAGGTTAAGTACAGTAGTACAAGTATAATGTCAAGTAAGAGACTGAATTTGTACAATATGGTTACAGCAGGAGATCTGTGAGGTAGTACCCAGGTGGTAAACCCGGAGAAACATATATATATATATATATATATATATATATATATATATATATATATATATATATATATATATATATATAAAATAACAACAAAACTGAAAATTTGAATTAAAATTCAATGAAAGCAATTATGGCAAAATAGCGGTACAATACAGATTAAGGCTTCATGAGAAAAATACATCTAAGGAACCCTCATCTATATACCATATTGTAAGTCACCTAGAGGGGGTGAATAGGTGACAAGCTAATCAAATGCAAAACAATGTGAAATTAAAAACTAATTATGCAACCTAAAAACTATTAGGCTAACACACAACGTATAACTAAGAGTGTAGCCAATTCCCTGTGAAGAGTTTTAGACTATTTCCTCAAGATTTCTCTAAATTAAGAGTTGAGGTACCACTATGGCTCTCTTGATTGAATACAAGTGTGTGCAAACAAATACCCAAGCATATATATCAATTTAGTACAAATATATCTAGCATATAAAGAGATGAATAATATAAGCATGCAAGATATATAAACACAAGTGAGAGAGAGATAGGCAATCGCAAACATGGGAGAATTATTTCGAGATTTGAGCACACTTGCTTTACGTCCCCGCCTTCAACACTATGAAGGATTTCCACTAGAATCGATCTCACAAGATCACTTGGTGCCGCAACACCTACAACGAGCTCCCTCAAGAACTTTTAAACTCACAAGTTCCTCACTTGTTCTCGCAAGAATAACACACACAAGCACACTACCTTGCCGAAGTCACACCTCTACAAATTCTCAATACAAGGGGGTGGAACACTTGTGATCACTTCTCTTTATCACAAAAATAACTCTCACAAACAAGAATCCCTAGAGGATAAGTATAGCAATAGAAAGCTCAAGTTTGTGTGAGAAAACAAGATAGATCTGAAGGTGAAAAATCTTAAGAAAATACTTTTGAAAACACAAGAGATTCACTCTTGAAAACACTTTTTTGGATATGGAAATGAAGCTATAAAACTTGCTTAGAAACTCTGTAGAAGAGCTCTAGAAAACAACTTAACAATCTTACCAAAAAATTGGCCAAAACACCCCTTTTGTAAGGCAGCAAAAAACAAGCCAACGGTAATATTTCAGACGTTGGGGTTGCCGGTCAATCGCTCGGTCGACCGCACCCAGGTCTTGACCTGTCGGTCGATCGATCGGTCGACCGAGGCAAGAACCAGATAGCACTGCTCTCTGGCTGATCGACCGCTCGGTTGACTGGGGCCAGATCCAGAGAGCAAACTCTCTAGATCGGTCGACCGACCCTCAAGCAAGGACTTTGTTCACGTTCTGTGCACATCAGTCGACCGCTCGGTCGATCGACCTCTGGTTCAGGCGACCGGTCGGTCGACTGCCAGAAGCCCAGGTCAGGGTTTTAAGGATTTGAAACTTGGTCTTTAAAACCCTAAAATTTATTTAAATCTCATAAAAATCTATAAAAATAAGTTTATTAAAACACTTTGAAGTACAAATATGTGTGATTAAAAATCAACACATATTACATACAGATTGAACTATTTTGAGGCATAGAATTTTAAGCTTAAACCAAAAATTGTATTTTTCAAAAACAAACTTCAAAATGAAAAATGATTTTTCTAAAACTTATTCAAATACAAAAAACAAGATATTTTAAATACTATTGAAGCATAGTGTTTATGGATATGATCCAATACACTAGAAAATGAAATATCTATGTTTTTCACAATTAAGCTCAAAATAAGTTTTCACTTTAACAAAACTTAAAATCATGAACTAGAAACATCAAATAAGTTTTTCTAAACATTTGAACCAACAATGTGTTGGATGAAATCCAATACACATGTAAACCATATAAACTCATTTTGATGAAATCTATTCAAGAAACCAAAAGATATTCTCTTTGAAGCTTAAAACCAAAATGATATTTTTCAAAAATCAAAACTATTTCTTATGAAAACACATATAATTTTTTTGTATGTGTATATGAGCTTGAGCAATCCACAACTAATCTATCCTGTATATTTTATCTAAAATAAAATCTTAACACTTGTAAACACTTGACACAAATCTTATAAATTTTCTTCTCCATCTTGACTTGGTCTAAAACTTGGTCCATGAGTTAGACTCCTCTTTGAGTACTTGATGCGATCTTGAAGCATGAGCTCTTGAATCAACACGTGCTAGCCAACACATGCTAACTTCAAACTTGACTTCGAATCTTTCGTTGAAGCTATACACCGACTAAGATCTTGATAGAAAATCTGAAAATAAATGAACACAAGATCATTAGTACTATAACTACATGAGTAATCATCATCAAAACTAGAGTGATGGGCCTTTGGTCGAACAATCTCCCCCTTTTTGATCATGACAAAACTCATAGAGTTATATTTTCATGGATTAAAGATAAGCTTCATAGAAGCTCCCCTTTAACTCATGCATAGCAAAAGCAATAAAGATATTAATGAAAGCTCATAAAATAAGCAAACATATATGCATAAATAACAAATATAAGCATGCATATATAAACTCTCTAAATTTTTCTCTCCTTTTTTGTCAATTCATCAACAAAGGGGTGAAGACAAATAAACAATAAAGATGTATATGCGATATACATTCATAAAGAGGAGAGACGTTAAGTTAACTCTCCTTACATACATGCATTACATGAAAAAGGGATGACTAGACCTAACCCACATAAGCATAGCATACAATGTATAGACGGAGATGTTAAGCTCCCCCTACACACGTGTACCACATAAAAAAGAGAGGTCAAGCTCCTCAATATGTAAAATAGACTCAACATGAATCTAGATATAGAGAAGATGTTAAGCTTCCCTTGCATATAGGCAATATATATCAAACAAATTTTGAAAAATTTTGAAACCACTTTTAAAACAAATTTTAAAATTTCTTGAAGTCAACAAAATGAATTATGATATCAATGAAATCAAATTGTAGTTGACAAAATAAAAGTGGTGCTACTTGTAGATCAAGAAAAGTTTTAAGATATCAATAGTAGATTTTGATACCAATTGAAGGTAAAACATGAAGTATATTTGATACCAAAAAAAATACCAAATGAAATCAATACATAAGCTTGTAAAGATACCAATTAACATTTAGAACTAAGTCAAGCTTAGCATAAATATTTTGTGCTTTAAAAAACATGTATGGCATTGTAAAATAAGCACAACCTAAATCATATATATGTATGAAAATAGAAATACCACTTGAGATTTGATGCATACACATATAGAAAACACGTATGAGTATACAAAAATGATATAGCAAATGAATCATATATATAACTCACAACAATCCATCCTTATCATGCGCATGATAAAAGATATTCATTGAGGCACACAAGACATGGTCGCCCAACCAACCGCCCTTTAAGGGTAGAAATTTTCAAAAATAAGATTTGAAAATAATTATAGATTGAAAACACTACCAATTAAGGAACAAATAACTAGTTTAAAATAGTTTTTGAAAAACTAGTTAAAGATCCTTCCAATATGAAACTAACTACATATATTCATGAAACATGATAATTTACACAAGAATTGACAATCAAGATCTATAAGCTCATATAAAGCTCATGAAAATAAAATCATGAGTAAACAAAAGAAATGTGAGTGTACAAGAGTCATGTAAATGACGTATTTATAAAAATAAACAATAAAGCTCAAATCAAAAACTTAATTGAAATTCTTTTTCACAAAAATATGATATATCACATAAACATATAAGAATCATCAACACTAGGACATACAATATACAATCAAACAAATAATTAAGTAAATAAAAGGAATAGAGTATGTAAAGCATGTATCTCAAAATTGTACATGTATAACAGAAGTTTAATAGAATATTATATAAACATGATATAGGCATTTAAATCATTATATGCTTTAAGTAAAGCATATAATAACATAAATCAATCCAAAGAAATATGCATGTAGATCTATTGAAAAGTTTTTAAAATACATGCATAGCTCAACATTAAGTACAAAACACATATGATTAAGTCTAGGTTACTACATTAGCATATAAGCAATAAAAAATATATTTAAAAGAGAAAGATGAAATGGATACCAAAATTGATGTAGCTAATTCTTGTCCAAAATGATAAGGTCCTCCCACCATGCTTCCTTGATAGTGATTGATTAATCTCTAAAACTCATATTTCATATCATATCTTCACATTTATTCAATATTAAATTTTGTTAATAACACCCCTCTTGTATGTTCCTAGGTCCATGGTGTGGAATGAAGAAGAATCTCAAAAATCTCATTTATTTGGTGATTTAAAGCCCACACATATAGCCATTAACTTTGGAAGGTGCTTCTGTCAAAATCGGATGCACATATCCAGAAATCAGTAGCATATACCGACAGGGGGACAAACCGGCAGCGTGTGACAAAAGGCGGCGCGCGCTGCGCCAGTACGGCCGCAGACCATGGAGTCGCGTGTCAAGATTTGAAGCGCAGCTCCAAACACTCTCCTTAATGGCCATTTGCCTATAAATACCCTGGGATTTCCAGAGCTCAGGAGAGAGGAGTTTTGAGGAGAGTTTTCGGGTTTTCTTTTCCATGTATGTAGTTTTTAGAGTAGTTTAGGTTAGTTGTTCTCCTCTTTCTCTTTTGTATTTTTATTTCTTGTAGATCTTGTAATAGGGAAGAGAGTAGTACATAGGATGAAAGTAAGAGTGCTTGTAATGGAGGATGATACTTTATGAAAGGTTCTCTCTTTATATCTAGTTGTTTTCTTCTCTCTAACTCCTTTTACATGTTTAGCTAATTTTCTTCTCATGGCAACTGACTACTAACCACTAACTTGCTAACTTCTTACTTGATAATCCACATGAATCTAATAGCCTCTACTTGGCCTTGCTCTTGCAAGAGCCATTGATGGCTCATGATGATGGATTCTAATACTCTAACATCCTAACTGAAAAACACCTAGAGGGGGGTGAATAGGTGTAAATGCTAATTTAATGCTCTTTTTAAATAAGTAAATATGAATGATGCAAACGGTCACTCAAAATAAGAAATTGAAGCCGAATTCCGCGTGAAGGGCTCTAGAACTTCTCCTCTTTGATTCCTCTAGATTATGAGTTGAGGTGCGCAATTGCTTTCTTGTTGAGATGAGTAAAGACCGAAAATGTAAGTAAATGAAATGAGTGCAATAATAAAGAGCAAACAAATAATATCACAAGTTAAGAATGCAAAGCAATAGAGAGCAAAAAGGAAACCAATCGCAAACACAAGTAATTTGTTTCGAGGTTCGAGTCACTGCTCTACGTCCCCGCCTTCACCACTATGAAAGATTTCCACTAAATCCATAAAGGAAATTTTCACACTGGAACCTTTACACCCAAGGGGATTACAAATGGTCTACACAAGACCGGAGTACCCAACTCCAACAAATCTAACTTCTACACAAGAGGGATCTCAACACAATGGAATATAAGTCACTTGGTGATCAAAAGACCACAAACTCTCTCTTACAACTTCTTATAGAGTGGAGTATGATTTTTTGGCTCAAGAAGTAAAGTGAGAGAAAAATTTCAGTTGAAAAAGAGTAGAAGACTTGGAAACCAACTGAAAAACTCTTGCAATTTAAAGAACTTTGAAAATGAAAGCAAGTAAACTTTTCTTCTCTTTTGAAAAACTTGAAACTAGGATATATTTCTTGTTGAAAACAAAAGACCAATGACCTCTATTATAGGGAGTGAATACACACCATTCATAATTGATACTAGGTCATTAGGGTAGAGTTTAGACACTAGGAAAACAGAAATAGCTGTAGGAATCATGAAAAATGAAACAGATTCTAAGAAATAGCCGTTGGGGCTTCTGGACGGCTGTCGGTCGACCGGGCTGGTCGACCGGAAGGCCACATGGCAAAAGAGCCGTTGGCTTCGGTCGACCGGTCCAGTCGACCGCCGGCTATAAATGAAAGATTGAGCGGCCGGTCGACCGGGCCGGTCGACCGACAAAACCCGAGAGTTTGGGTCTAGCAGTCGGTCGACGGTCGGTCGACCGCAAGGTCTGTCGGTCGACTGGCCCGGTCGACCGGCAGACTGCACAGATGTGCACGCCCAAGGCCACAAGGCCAGTCGACCGTCCGGTTGACCGATCTGGCCTGAAATAGATCCGGTCGACAGTCGACCGATCTGGCCTGAAATAGATCCGGTCGACCGAGTCGGTCGACCGTGAAGGCCTGAAACAGTTTTTATAAAGAAATTTTTGAACTTTGAATAATGTTTAAAATATTTTAAATGTTTGAAGTTTAAGTAGCATGCTATAGGGGATGAAATACATGTTTTAAACTAGATGTAAAGATTTGAAATATTTTGAGACATGTATATCAATCAAACATGCGTAATAACCAACATAACCAAAAACTTGTATTTTGAAAAGTGCATTTGTGTGTGAGTGTTTTCTTGAGCACAACTATCATATCCTTACTCTTAACATACTAATTCTTATAATGGTTCTAGGTGACTATAAGATCTTCAATTTGGGCTTTTCCATACGCATCGTTGAATAACTTGAATTCTTGATCCCGTATTGAGTCAACTTGAGTCAATCATCACCTTCCTTTAGGGAAGAAAACATCTTGAATCCTTAGAACCCTGAAACAATCTTAAACACTTAGACAAAATTAGTACAAATAACTATATATGTTTTGTAATCATCAAAACTCTAAAACCGGGTGATTGTACCCTTGGGCCAACAATCTCCCCTTTTGATGATGACAAAACATATGAGTTATTTAACAAAAAAAATGGGAAAAGGAGCTTGGAGGCTCCCCCTCAAATCATGCTATATATATGAATGGATTGCATGAGAAAGAAAACATCAAGAGAAACAAGAAAAACAGTAACTCAAAACAATAACTCTTTAAACAATAACTTAAAACAATAACTAACTCTTTTTCCCCCTTTTGTCATGCATCAAAAAGGGTAAAAAAAATAAACATTGTTGAAGACTAAAAAAGATTTCATGAATTCATAACACAAACATTCAATTCACCACAAATAAAAGAAAATCTATTATAATCTAGTGGTTTTGTAAAAATATCGGCAAGTTAAAAATCGGTAGAAACATAATCAATTTCAATATCACCTTTCTCATAATGATCTCTAAGAAAGAGATATCGAATGTCAATGTGCTTTGTCTTACTATGTTGATTTCCATTTTTAGTCATATGAATAGTACTAGTATTATCACAAAATATTTTAATATGGTTATAATGCAAATCATAGTCAGGGAGAGTATGTTTCATCCAAAGGAATTGTGCACAACAAGCCCCCGCCGCAACATACTCCGCCTCGGCGGTTGAGAGGGCTACCGAATTTTGTTTCTTGGAAGACCATGAGACAAGACAATTATCGAGAAATTGACATGTTCCACTTGTACTCTTCCTATCCACTCTACAACCCGCATAGTCGGCATCCGAAAAACTCGTCATGGAGAATTGTCCGGTCTTCGGATACCATAGACCCATTTCAATAGTACCCTTAAGGTATCTAATAATGTGTTTTACCGCAATCAAATGGGACTCTTTAGGACATGATTGAAATCGAGCACAAAGACACACACTAAACATAATGTCTGGCCTACTAACCGTTAAATATAACGAACTATCAATCATGCTACGATAGAGTTTAATGTCTACATTTATACCTTGCTCATCCTTGTCAAGCTTTGTTGTGGTAGCCATGGGAGTTTTGCTTGTCTTAGCTCCTTAAAGCCCAAATTTCTTGATAAGTTCCTTCGTGTACTTGGCTTGATTGATGAAAATCCCATCCTTCCTTTGCTTGATTTGGAGACCAAGGAAGTAGTTAAGCTCGCTCATCATAGACATCTCAAATTGCTCCTTCATGCATGATTCAAAAGCTTTGCAAAGATTTTCATTGGTAGAGCCAAATATGATATCATCAATATATATTTGAACTATAAGCATATTATTTTCAACATGTTTGGTAAACAAAGTAGTATCTATTGTTCCTTTAGCAAAATCATTTGAAATAAGAAATGAAGAAAGTTTTTCATACCAAGCCCTAGGGGCTTGTTTTAAACCATAAAGAGCTTTGTCTAGTTTGAAAACAAAATCCGGATGTGTAGAATCGACAAACCCGGGGGATTGTTCAATATACACTTCCTCTTCAATAAATCCATTTAAGAAAGCACTTTTGACATCCATTTGAAAAAGTTTAAAATCTTTATATGAAGCAAATGCAAGTGTCATCCGTATGGCTTCAAGCCGTGCTACGGGTGCAAAAGTTTCCTCAAAATCGATACCTTCGACTTGAGTGTAACCTTGGGCCACTAACCTAGCTTTATTCCTAACAATATTGCCCGACTCATCTAACTTGTTCCAAAAAATCCATTTAGTACCAATTGTTGGTCTATCATGGGGTCTAGGAATAAGATGTCAAACTTAGTTGCGCTCAAATTGATTGAGTTCCTCTTGCATAGCAAGCAACCAATATGAGTCGCCCTCGGCTTCGAGGAAGTTCTTTGGTTCAAAATGAGAAATAAATGCATAGTGCCCACAAAGATCATGAAGTTTAGAGCGAGTTGTTACCTCTTTTGATACTTCACCTATAATAAGATCCTTAGGATGATGTGGAGTGAATCTCCAATCCTTTGGAAGTGATTGTGTTGGCTCCACTTTAATTTCTTGAACTTCACTTTCCCCATCAACCTTTGGCTTGTCTTCTAGAGTAGGTTAGTCCTTCAAGGTAATCCTCTCTATGTCTTCACCTAAGGAATCTATTTCTACAACATTCTCAACAAACATATTAGATTCCTCAAACTTTACATGTATAGATTCTTCAATAGTCAAAGATGATTTATTGAAGACTCTATAAGTTTTACTAGTGTTAGAATAACCAACAAAAATAGCTTCATATGATTTTGCATCAAATTTACCTAAGTTATCTTTAGTATTTAAAACAAAACATTTACAACCAAAAACTTTAAAGTATGAAACATTTGGTTTTCTTGAATAGTAAATTTCAAAAGATGTTTTAGAAGTGTTTTTGCATAACAAAACCCTATTTGATATGTAACAAGATGTGTTTACGGCCTCGGCCCATAGGTATTGAGGAAGACCGTACTCATTTATCATTGTCCTAGCCATTTCTTGTAATGTTCGATTTTTCCTCTCAATAACTCCATTTTGTTGTGGAGTTCTATGACAAGATAGTTCATGCTTAATTCCATGTTCTTTGCAAAAAGTGATAAAGGGTTGGTTATTGAATTCAGCACCTCTATCACTTCTTATTCTTAAAATAGAAGTATCTTTTTCCTTTTCAACTCTTTTCCTAAAAGTTTGAAAATGTGAATAGGCTTGATTTTTATGTTCTAAAAATAAAATCCAAGTAAAACGAGAAAAATCATCAACTAAAACAAAAGCAAAACGATTCCCACTTAGACTTTTGATTTTAGTAGGACCAAACAAATCCATATGGATCAACTCCAAGGGTCGTGATGTCATGATATCCTTGATGGATTTGAAAGAGGACTTGGTTTGTTTCCCAAGTTGGCACGCATCGCAAATGCGGTCCTTTTCAAATTTCAAGTAAGGAATATCTTTCACCGTTTTCTTATTGTTTAATCTAGATAAATGGTCAAAAGAAATGTGGTCTAATCTCCTATGCCACAACCAAGAGTCATCATTGAAGGCATTCAAACAAGTAGCATTGCATTGCATATTAGACATATCAATCATGTATACATTATTTTCACGAAATCCAGAAAATATACATGCATTAGTTTGTCTATCAATTGCACTACAAGCTAAGTCATCAAAAATTACATTAAAACCTTTATCACAAAGTTGACAATACTCAAGAGATTATGCTTGAGGCCATCAACTAAAACAACATTTTCTATTAAAAAAGATGTACCAAGTTTAACGTTACCTATACCAATGATTTTTCCTTTGGCGTCATCTCCGAAGGTGACGGTGCCACCTTCATGGTATCTTGATAGGGTTGCAAAGTTGTTGATATCCCAAGTCATGTGCCTTGAGCAATCACTATCAAGATACCACCGCTCTCTACATCTTTGAGCTTTGCAGTGTACCTACATCATGTAATAAATTTGTTGACTTTGGTACCCAAATTTTCTTGGGTCCTTGAATGTTAGTATTCTGAACCCAAACGTGATTATGTGATGCATTTATCCTATCATAGCAAAATTTAACCAAATGACTCTTTCAGCCACAATATGTACATGCATAAACTTTTCCATACATGAATGCATGATGAGAGTATGGAGTGTGGACAAGTTTAGGGTGTTTAGCATGATGAGAGTGTGAAGGTTGTGATTTATGAACATGGGTGTGAGTAATATGTGATTGTTTCTTTGGGATATATTTCTTAGGAAACATAGCCTCTAGTCTAGATTTATCAAATTCACATTTCTTTAAAACTTCTCCTAATGAGTCAATTTTCTTCTTTAGAAAGGAAATCTCATCTTTATCAACTAGTGGAAATTTACATTTACAAGAAATTTTATAATCATCAAAATCCTTTGAGTGGGAGTAAGAGTTGAAAATAATTCATCTTTTCTTTTGTGAGAGTGAAAATCTTGTGGTTAAGTGATTCATTTTCCTTTTTTATTTTTAGATATTTTTTTGAGAAAATCATAATTTTGAGATAGTTCTTCAAAAGCTTCTCCTAGTTCATCTATAAATAATTCACAATCTTCAATAGATGTTTCGGGAGTTATCTTACTTGTGCTTTCATTTGCCATGAAGCACATGGAGCGGTGTCGATTTCCTCGTCGGATTAACTCTCCGAATCTCAAGTAGCCTTTAAAACTTTCTTCTTGTATGGCTTCTTGGAGGTGGAGGGTTTGCCTTATTTTCCGGACACTCCGCAACTATGTGTCCCGGCTTCTGGCAATTGAAACAAATGATTTTCTTCTCTTCTTTACCTTACCATCTCCTCCTATTTTAGAATTTAGCCTTGTTGTACATTCTCCGAACGTTCTTTACAAGAAGAGAAAGATCTTCATCATCCTCTTCTTCATCATCTTCGTCGGAGTAGGTGGAAAAGCTTTTGAAAGCTACTGCTTTCTTCTTTGGAGGAGCCATCTCATCTCTTACTTTTCGTTCCATCTCATGGGTCTTGAGACTCCCAATGAGACCGATGAGCTCAATTTCCTCCTTGTCGTTGAGCTCCTTCAAAGTTGTAGCTTTGACTTCCCAAGATGGAGGGAGTGCACGGATGATCTTCCTCACTTTTTGGTCGTTGTCAATGTCATCACCTAAAGAAGAAAGACCGTTAGTAATCTTTGTAAACTTTGTAACCATATCATCTATGGTTTCATTTTCTTGCATGGAAAAGTTTTCATATTAGGAACGAAGAAGGTCAATTTTGACCCTCTTTACTTGTGAAGTTCCCTCATGAATGACTAGTAGGTGAGTCCAAATCTCATATGCAGATTGGCAGTGAATGACTCTAGCTATATCATCGTCGTTAAGAGCTTGAAGTAAGGCATAGTGTGCCCTAGCATTAGCGTCAAATTCTTTCGTGGCAACGTCGGACCAAGTGTCCTCATCACCAAGGGGTGCGCTAATTGGTTTAGTCACCGCCTTTGCAACCCGGCTCCCTAAGGATTGCAAAAACACGGTCATCTTAACCTTCCATATGGGAAAGTTAAGGCTATCAAACTTGGGTGGGGTCTTAATACCTTCGGCCATTTTACTAAAGTGTATGAGGATGAAATATGAATAAAGTGATTAGCAATATAGGATCTCTCTAAGGATGTTAAGCCAAGAACATAGAGACCAAAGCTCTGATACCAATTGAAAAACACCTAGAGGGGGGTGAATAGGTGTTAATGCTAATCTAATGCTCTTTTTAAACAAGTAAGTATGAATGATGCAAACGGTCACTCAAAACAAGAAATTGAAGACGAATTCCCCGTGAAAGGCTCTAGAACTTCTCTTTGATTCCTCTAAATTATGAGTTGAGGTGCGCAATTGCTTTCTTGTTGAGATGAGTAAAGACCAAAAATGCAAGTAAATAAAATTAGTGCAATAATGAAAAGCAAACAAATAATATCACAAGTTAGGAATGCAAAGCAATAGAGAGCAAAAAGGAAACCAATCGCAAACACAAGTAATTTGTTTCGAGGTTCGAGCCACTGCTCTACGTCCCCGCCTTCACCACTATGAAGGATTTCCGCTAAATCCACAACCACACTGGAACTTTTACACCCAAGGGGATTACAAATGGTCTACACAAGACCGGAGTACCCAACTCTAACAAATCTAACCTCTACACAAGAGGGATCTCAACACAATGGAATATAAGTCACTTGGTGATCAAAAGACCACAAACTCTTTCTTACAACTTCTTATAGAGTGGAGTATGATTTTTTGGCTCAAGAAGTAAAGTGAGAGAAAAATTTCAGTTGAAAAAGAGTAGAAGACTTGGAAACCAACTGAAAAACTCTTGCAATTTAAAGAACTTTGAAAATGAAAGCAAGTAAACTTTTCTTTTCCTTTAAAAAACTTGAAACTAGGATATATTTCTTGTTGAAAACAAAAGACCAATGACCTCTATTTATAGGGAGTGAATACACACCATTCATAATTGATACTAGGTCATTAGGGTAGAGTTTAGCCACTAGAAAAACAGAAATAGCTATAGGAATCATGAAAAATGAAACAGATTCTAAGAAATAGCCGTTGGGGCTTCTGGACGGCTGTCGGTCGACCGGGCCGGTCGACCGGCAGGCCACATGGCAAAAGAGCCGCTGGCTTCGGTCGACCGACAAAACCCGAGAATTGGGGTCTAGCAGTTGGTCGACGGTCGGTCGACCGCAAGGTCTATCGGTCGACTAGCCCGGTCAACCAGCAGACGTGCATAGACATGTACGCCCAAGGCCACAAGGCCCGGTCAACTGTCCGGTCGACCGATCTGGCCTGAAATAGATCCGGTCGACCGGGCCGGTCAACCGTAAAGGCCTGAAACAGTTTTATAAAGAAAATTTTAAACTTTGCATAATTTTTGAAATATTTTTAAATGGTTTGAAGTTTAAGTAGCATGCTATAGGGGATGAAATACATGTTTTAAACTAGATGTAAAAAATTGAAATATTTTGAGACATGTATATCAATCAAACATGCATAAAAACCAACATAACCAAAAACTTATATTTTGAAAAGTGCATTTGTGTGTGAGTGTTTTCTTGAGCACAACTATCATATCCTTACTCTTTAACATACTAATTCTTACAATGGTTCTAGGTGACTATAAGATCTTCAATTTGGGCTTTTCCATATGCATCGTTGAATAACTTGAATTCTTGATCCCGTATTGAGTCAACTTGAGTCAATCATCACCTTCCTTTAGGGAAGAAAATATCTTAAATCCTTAGAACCCTGAAACAATCTTAAACACTTAACAAAATTAGTACAAATAACTATATATGTTTTGTAATCATCAAAACTCTAAAACCGGGTGATTGTACCCTTAGGCCAACACTAACTCTCTAACAATCTAACATTACTTTATTCCATGCTTGCTCTTATTTAGTTTTGATGGTTTAAGTGTAGTTTGCACTTGTTTGTTGAGTTTGGATGTGATGAGTTATCTTTTGGGTCATGCCTTGAAACGCTCTTGAACCAATGACTAGTGATGGCCAAGAATACATATGAGACAACTATCACTAAGATGTTAGCATGTTAGTGGAGCCATTAGTAGTTAGTAGCCATGAGTTTTCTTTTATTTTTACTTTATTTTAGAAATAATTTTAAAAATCACAAATACCATCTCTTCAATGTTTCCCACTTCTTTGTTTTTGTCGTACTCTTCTCTTTCCACCTTTTCCTTTCTTTTCTTTTGATTCTTTAAAACTTTGAAGAACACTTAACACAGACGTGAATCAATCGATAAAACTTATATCGCTTCCCGTCCTTATGAATTCGACCCATTTAGCCTCTATGCTATAACAGAAGTATCGAGTAAGCCAAAGTGTGCACTTTTAACTCGTGATTTCAATAACATACACTTTTCATGCACGATTTTTCCCCGATCAAATTTTGGCGCCATTGCTGGGGATGGGAACGGTTTGATCTCACATTTTTGTTAACTTTTCTTCTTTATTTTTTGCGTGCAAGTAAAATTTTTAGCATTACAGAAGTCTACACTTACTTTTGTGTGGTTGGGTAAATCTTTATATATTGCTATCTTCTGCGGCTAGTTTTTGTCTAGATTACTTGTGCAATGTAATAATTAAGAACTAAGATATGAAAATGGATGCTTTAAATCGGTATAGACTTTTGCATCTAGGCACATGTCGATTTCAATTCCAATATACTGTATTTTGTTCTTATGTTGTTGTGATCTTGACGGCGGAGTACATATTGCATTGCATATAACTTAGGATAAATACATGGGTGATTTACTCAGTTTGTGTGTTCATTCTTATTTATATTGCATACTTGCACGAATTGAACTTAAGAGAATATCCCAATAAAACATAAGGTGTGGAAGTTAATACCCTCCCTTAGCCCAAAAATCACCTTCCCACTCACACAACCCAAGCCTAAATAAAACTTTCTAGACGTTGGCCCCTAGGGACATCTCAGACTCATTTAAGAGATTGACCTAAGGGAGAAAGTTGTTAGAGTTTGACTTTTATCAAATTGGTGTCAAAGATTGGGGATTAGAGGCGAAACCTCGAAGAAAAGTGGTTTGGCATAATTAGGCCCTTTGCTCTGGCACGGATATCTCCCACTGGTCTTGTGCCTACCTGGTTGATTAACTTGTGGTCAGATTTCTACAAGGTACCCCTCGTGGACAATCTAACCAGTTGGAGTCATCTAGGTCTAGGTCAACCCTAGTATATGCTTGTTTTTGAAATTTTCTTTTCTTTGTTTGGTTGTTTGTTTGCTTGTTTTTGTTTTGTTTTTTTTTGACATCTTTTTGTTATGAATTATAATTATAATTATTTCAATACATATAGTGATCCATACTTCACTTCGACCTCTTCTGACTCGGATATTACCAACCCGGTATTTCATAACTCTAACCAACCAAGTATGCCAGATTGGTCTTATCCGAATCAATATATGCCCCAGTCCCAATACTATGAAAAAGACTAGAATAATCATCACCACTCTTCACAGATTCAGTGGGGATACAACTCTCCCGAGTCATATGGTCAACCACGTTACCAACATTTAGCTTCATATACTCCTTCTCCCGAACAACCATTAGAAGAACCAATTGACTGGGAAAAGAGGATGGAAGTCTTAGAGGAACTCGAGCGATGAATTCAAAATCTAGAAGACTCAAAATTCCATCAAAGTTTTCAAATTCAAGTTCCTTACTCCATTTTTTAAGTCCCACAGTAAGAAGAACATACCGACTTAGAAAAGAGTACAGAATTCATGATTCAATTCCAAAGTGAACCTTTCCATATGATAGAAGTAAGACTTAGTCGATTAGAAAATTTGTGTAGGAAAAAGAAAACTCTTCCTACCCAATCTTTGACTATTCCTAACACTTCTAATCATATTGATGAAAACCAAGAATCATGAAATTTTGAAGACTTTGACTAAGATTCAATTTCACTACAAACCTAGAACTTGACCAATATCAACCCATTGACAAATTGGCAAGATTTTATTTCAATGAAATTGAACTTGAATATGAATGCGAACCCGACCCACAACTTTGTGATTCAATTTTAATCTTTGAATTTATGTTGACTCCATCATCCTAACCCAAGTTAGATCCATTTTTTGAGCCAACATTGCTTCATGTATTCATAGATTTTGAAATTGAACCACCTCTTTTGTATAGTCACATTTCATTGATAGGAATAGAATATAAAACTAAATTCTTTGATTTGGACCCAACTCTTGAACCTAAACCGACTCTCGTGCTCAAAGTTGATTTTTTCGAGTTAGTGTTGGTTCCCGAACTTTTCATTTCAAAGCCCAAATCATCCATTCTACAAAATCACATTCTATTGTTGGACCAAGGTATTGACCAGAATGACTGAGTGATAATCTTCCAAGATTGGTCATGTAAAGAGAATAATTTTCATAATAGTATCTTGCATGGTCCTATTAATATTGGAGATTGTAAATATGTATATACAAAAGAGGCTAATAAAGGTGTCCGTGAGCCACCACATTATCTTGATTGGATAGCAACGCTTGGCCCAATCAGACCACCACCGAAACCACCAACATGTGGGTAATTTTCCTTCCCTTTCCATTTGTTTCATGTATACACATTCACGTTGCATTAAGAACAATGCATGAGATAAGTGTGGGGGAAGATTTACTAACATAGTTAGTTTTAAATTTTCTTTCTTTTACACTTCTTTTTAGAAAAATTTTAGATTTTTCTTTTGTATAGACACTCTTTTCTTTTCTTTTTACAAAACTTTTTGAAATAAGAGAAATAATATTGATTTATTTTAAGAAAATTAAGATTATCTTAGGAATTAAGAAGACCTAAAATTATGAATTTTTAAACCGAGTCAAAATAATAGATCTTATTTAAATTTTAGGATAAGAAAGTAAGATTGGAAAGATAATTTTATCTTGAATTTTTTGCCTTAGATATATGCACTTCACACTCGCACATTTTTTTGGGATTAAAATAAAGACTGAAAATACCATAAAAATCTATATATATTAAAAAATTTGATAATAAAAATCACTTATTGAAGCTGGGTAGTTATGCCTCAAGAAGTATGATTATTCACGCCTAAAATGGTGGACAAAAATAAAATAATCCCTTTTAGTTTGTGGCCTTGTTTACTCTAGTCCTTAAGCCTAAGGGATGTTTTCTAATCTGGTTCCCTAAAACCATCTGTTTTGGGAGTAACCGGCTAAAGGCTCACTACCCAGATGAGCTAGAAAGCCTAAGAAAATTAAGGGAAGAAAAAAATAATATAAATAAATGGCATGAAAGTTAGAGTCGATATCCCAAAAATCTTCACAGTTCACAAAGTGCATATTTTTCTAAGAGTTTTATGAAAGATCAAAGAATCAATTCAATTTTAAATTTTTATATTTAATTTATAACAAGCTTTTGCATTTAAACTTAGTTTAAGGAAGAATAATTTCTGGTTAACCTATGACATTGGATCACTTAAATTTTCGTAAAAATATTTCAACACTTTTCGCTATTTCAAAATGTGTTTTAAAAAAAACTAACATTTGATTTCTTTCTTTGTAGATTTTGTGGGTGTAATCCGCTGAAAACTCTCAGTAGACAAAACTCCTTCTCTAGGGGAAACTTAGAGGTTTAACGGCTTGTTGCACTCGCTCAGTGTAATCGCGTCACCTACGAAAGTGGTGTAATAATCTTCTTAATTAGTTTTTCTGTTTTACTCGGGACGAGCAAAAGATAAGTGTGGGAGTGTGATTACTCTCTAAAACTACATATTTCATACCACATCTTCACATTTATTAAATATTAAATTTTGTTAATAACACTTCTCTTGTGTGTTCCTAGGTTTATGGTGTGGAATGAAAAAGAAGCCCAAAAATCCCATTTAATTGGTGATTTAAAGCCTGCACATATAGCCATTGACTTTGGAAGGTTGTTCTGTCATATCCAGAAACCAACAGCATATACTGATAGGGGGACAAACTGGCAGCGTGTGGCAGAAGGCGCCGCGCGTCAACACTCTCCTTGGTGCCCCCTTTTACCTATAAATAATTTAGGATTTCCAGAGCTCATGAGAGAGGAGTTTTGAGGAGAGTTTTAGGATTTTCTTTTCCATGTATGTAGTTGTTAAGGTAGTTTAGGTTAGTTGTTCTCCTTCTTCCTCTTTTGTATTTTTCATTTCTTATAGATCTTGTAATAGGGAAGAGCGTAGTACATAGGATGAAAGCATGAGTGCTTGTAATGAAGGGTGACACTCTATAAAAGGTTGTCTCTTTATCTTTACTTGTTTTCTTCTCTCTAACTCTTTTTACATGTTTAGCTAATTTTCTTCTCATGACAACTAACTACTAACCACTAATTTGTTAACTTCTTACTTGATAATCCACATGAATCTAATAGCCTTTATTTGGCTTTACTCTTGCAAGAGTCATTAATGGCTCATGATGATGGATTCTAACACTCTAACATCCTAACTCTCTAACAAGCTAACCTTACTTTACTCCATGCTTGCTCTTGTTTAGTTTTGATGCTTTAAGTGTAGCTTGCACTTATTTATTGAGTTTGAATGTGATGAGTTATCTTATGGGTCATGCTTTGAAACGCTCTTGAACCAAGGACTAGTGATGGTCAAGGATACATGTGAGGCAACTATGACTAAGAGGTTAGCATGTTAGTGGAGCCATTAGCAGTTAGTAGCCATGAGTTTCCTTTCCTTTTTACTTTGTTTTAGAAATAACTTCAAAAATCATAAATACCATCTCTTCAATGTCTCTCACTTCTTTGTTTTCACCGTACTCTTCTCTTTTCACTTTTTTTTTCCTTTTCTTTTGATTCTTTAAAACTTTGAAGAACACTTAACACACACGTGAATTGACTGGTAAAGCTTCTGTCGCTTCCCGTCCCTATGGATTCGACCCGTTTAGCCTCTATGTTATAACGGAAGTATCGAGAAAGCCAAAGCACGCCCTTTTAACTCGTGATTTTAAAAATATACACTTTTCGTGCACGTTTTTTTCCCAATCAGTGATGCATCAAATGGGTGTGTCCTTCAAACTCCAAATGCATCAACCACCAAGGACCAAACCTCTCACGTCTTGTGATAGCCCACACCTACATCAAACATTAGAGGTGAGAATTTTAGTACCCATATCTTTTTTTGGATCCATGAGGGTTAAAAACAATTGGAGCCCAAACATTTTATTTATAAAATTTAAAGAGTTAAATCTATTAAAGCAAAATTTTGTAAGATGGCCTTTGCGGCCACAATGTGTACATTTGTACACTCTAGCATACATGTGAGTGCTGTGAGTATGGTGTGCATGTGTATGCCATGGGGTATGTGCATGAGTGTGTAGAACTTGTTTCTAGCGAAACAAAGATTCTAATTTAGAGTGGTTAAATGCACATTGACTTAAAGTGAAGCCCAAACAATCAATGTTCTTCTTCAAAATGTATATATCATTATCAATTTTGGAGACTTGAGACACAAAATCCTTTTTCTTTTTAAAATTCTTTTTCTTTTCCTTCAAAACATTTTTCTTTTTCAAAGAGTCATTTTCTTTCAAAACAATCTCCTTTTTTTCAATCAAAATAACTTGATTTTTCAAAACTTCATTTTCTTTTGAAACAATTTCAAATTTATTTTAAAAGAATCTTTTTCTTTTAAAACTAAATCATTTTCATTTTTCAAACTTTTGCTTTTCAATTTTAACAATTCATATTTTTTACGAAGTTGTCGACAAAACATAGCAAGATCATCATATAGTATGTCAACATCTTCATCAACCTCGGATTCGGAATTTACCTCAAGAGGGTCATCCCTTGGACCATGTAGCACATGTTGGAAGTAGCACTTCTATTATTCAAGTCACCCCCCATGTAATATTACTTTTATTCATCAAGGGAGACAAGAGTGTTCCATACTATAAAAGTCGAATAATCAATGTTAGACATCCTAGATAAATAATTATCATTTAGGGTACTCTTTAAAGCATGGATGACTTTTACATTAGCCTCAAGATTTTTATCATTTAAAAAATAAGAGTTATTAATGATGGCAAAATAAACATAAAATAAACTTGGAAGGTTAAGATGTACATGGACATCTTAACTTTCCAAGTTTGGATGTTAAAAATGTCAAACATAGGAGGTGACATGAAATCCATGAGGTGTGTATGCAAATATTGTGATTAGCTAAAATGAGGATCTTTAAATCACGGTTGTTAGACCCAAATCAAGAGCACCAAGCTCTGATAATAATTGCAAATTACCTAGAGGGGGTGAATAGGTGACTAGCTAATCAAATGCAAAACAATGCAGAATTAAAAACTAATTATGTAACCTAAAAACTACTAGGCTAACGCACAACGTATAACCAAAGAGTGTAGCCGAATTCCAGGTGAAGAGCTCTGAACTGTCTCCTCAAGATTCCTCTAGATTAAGAGTTGAGGTACCACTATAGCTCTCTTGGTTGAATATAAGTGTGAAAAAACAAACAACCCAAGCATATATATATATATATATATATATATATATATATATATATATATATATATATATATATATATATCAATTTAGCACAAATATATCTAGCATATAAAGAGATGAACAATATAAGCATGCAAGATATATAAACACAAGTGAGAGTGAGAGAGAGATGAGCAATCATAAACACGGGAGAATTGTTTTGAGGTTCGAGCACACTTGCTCTACGTCCCCGCCTTCAACACTATGAAGGATTTCTACTAGAATCAATCCCGCAAGATCACTCTTGTGTTATACTTTGTGTGTTTGCATAATAGTTTTTAGTTTGCATAATTAAATAGTTTTTATTTCTGTATAATTGTGCATTTAATTAGCTTGTCACCTATCACCCCCATCTAGGTGACCTACAATTTTTATTAGAGCTTGGTACTCTTGATTTGGGTCTAACAACCTAGAGTTAAAGATCCTATTTTAGCTAATCACAATATTTGTACACACACACATAGATTTTATGACACCTCTTATGTTTGACATTTTTAACATCCAAACTTGGACAGTTAAGATGTCCATGTACCTAAAAGCCCTAGGAATTCTTGTTTATTTTGCTACTATTAAAGATTCATATTTTATTAATGGAAAAAACCTTGACGCTAGTACAAAAGCCATCCATTCATTAAAGTGTATCCTAAATGATTAATATTTATCTAGGGTTGCTAACTTTGACTCGGCTTTTGTAGTATAGAACACCGTTATCTCCCTTGGTGAACAAAAGCAATATTATATGAGGAGTGACTCAGATGATGGAAGTGATGCTTCCAACATGTGTTACATGGTCTAATAGGATGACTCCCTTGAGGTAAACTCTGAATCTGAGATTGATGAAGATGTTGACATGTCATATGATGAGCTTGCTTCATTTTGTCAATAACTTCTTAAAAAATATGATTTGTTAAAAATAGAAAATAAATGTTTGAAAAAAGAAAATGATTTAGTTTTAAAAAATAGGATTCTTTTAAAAATAAATTTGAAAGTAAAGAAAATGAATCTTTGAAAAAGAAAATTACTTTTGTGAAAAAGGAAAAGGAAATTATTTTGAATGAAAATAACTCTTTGTAAAAGAAAATTATTTTAAAAGAAAAAGAAAATATTTCTTAAAAGAATAATAATGTTGATTCTCATGTCTCTTATGCTAATAATGTTGCATCATCCTTTAATAAAAATGAGATTCATGTTTTGAAAAAGAGAATTGATTGTTTGAGCTCAAATTTGAGCAATTGTGCATTTAATCATAATAGATTGGAATTCATGTTTCGCAAGAAATAAATTTCATATGTTCATGCACAAATCCCAAGGCATACACATGCTCGCACCACTCATATGCATGCTAGAGTGTACAAATGTAGACATTGTGGCCGCAAAGGCCATCTTGTATGATTTTGTTTTGATAGAATAAATTCTATAAATTTTGTAAATAAAAATATTTGGTTCCTTATAATGCTAACTCCCGTGGACCCAAAAGAAATGGTACCAAAATTCCCACCTCTTTTATTTGATGTAGGTGTGGACTCTCACAAAACGTGAGAAGGTTGGTGCCTTGGTGGTGGATGCATGAGCTTGATGGATATACCCAATTGATGCATCACTATCAAGGAAGTCTGGTGGAAGGATCACCTCATGTTTTGGAGAAATAGATTGGGTACATCATTTTGGTATCCATTTCATCCTCCTCTTTAAAATGCTTTAAATATTTATGTGCTAGTATAAGTAACGTAGACCCTTTCATGTGTTGTTTTGTGCCTATAACTGAGTTGATTGGTTGCCTAGCTGTACATGTATTTTTCAAAAACTTTCTTTATGTTTTTAAATGGATTTATATGCCTATCTTATGATTCATGTTTTGACTTATATGTCTATATCATGTTCATATGCATATTCTATTAAAACTTGTATTATACATGTACAATTTCTGAGATACGTGCTTTACATGTCGTATTCTTTTTGTGTACTTTATTATTTGTTTGATTGTATATTGTATGTTTTAGTTTTTATGATTCATGGATAACTATATAATATATCATTATTTTTGTGAAAAAATTTGATATGCATTTTTGTTTTGAGATTTATTATTTATTTTCATGAATATGTCATTCACATGATTCTTGTATACTCACCATTATGTTTACTCATGACCTTATTTTCATGAGACCATTTATGAGCTTTATAAATCTTGAGTGTCAATTTTTGTGTAATATAAATATTTCATGAGATATATATAATTTGGTTTTATGTTTTGAAGAATCTTTAACTAGTTTTTCAAAAATTATTTTAAGCTAGTTTCTTAATTCTTAAATTGATAGAGTTTTCACTAAATTATTTTCAAACTCTTATTTTTGAAAACCCCTACCAACCAAAGGGTGGATGGTTGAGTGACCAAGCCTTGTGTACCTTATTGAATATTTTTCTAACATGTGCATGAATGGGTGGTAGTTATGAGTTATACACATGATCTTCATGAAATTTTATTATTGTATACTCATATGAGTTTTCTATATATGTATGCACCAAAATTCAAGTGGTATTTCTATTTTCATACATATATATATATATATATGACTTTGATTGTGCTTATTTTACAATGTCACATATTTTATTTTAAGCACAAAAAGTTTATGCTAAGCTTAACTTAATTCTAGATATTGATTGGTATCTCTACAGGCTTATGCATTAATTTCAATTGGTATTTTTTATATCAAAATATATTTCATGTTTTACCTTCAATTGGTATCAAAAACTTACAATTGGTTTCATACTTCATGTTTTATTTACTATTGGTATCTTAATAATTTTGTTCATTTACAAGTGATATCAACATTTATTTTGCCACCTACTAGTGGTATATCAAAATTTGTTTTGTTGAAAAATTTATTTCTTAAAAGGTTTTCAAAATTTGTTTGAAATATATTGCTTATATGCATGGAGAGCTTAACATCTCTTTCATGTATAGATTCATATTAAGTGTATTTTACATTTAGTAGAGCTTGACCTCTCTTCTTTATGTGATACACATGTGTAGGGGGAGCTTAACATCTCCGCTTATACATTATATATTATGCTTTATGTGGGTTAGGGTCTAGTCATCCCTTCTCCATGTAATGCATGTATGCAGGGGGAGCTAACTTAACGTCTCTCCTCTTTATAAATGTATATCGCATATACATCTTTATATTTGTTTGTCTTTGCCCCTTTATTGATGAAGTGATAAAACGAGGGAGAAGAATTTAGAGTTTATATTCATGTTAAATATTTATTATTTATGCATATATATTTATTTAGTTTATGAGCTTTTATTGAATATCCTTATTGTTTATGCTATGCATGAGTTAAGGGGGAGCTTCTATGAAGCTTATCTTTAATCCATGTATATATAACTCCATGGTTTTGTCATCATCAAAAAGGGAGAGATTGTTGGCCCAAAGGCCCATCACTCTAGTTTTGATGATTAACTCATGTAGTTATTTTACTAATGATCTTGTGTTTAATAAGTTTCAGATATTCGATTAAGATCTTAGTCGGTGTTTAGCTTCAACGAAAGATTCGAAGTCAAGTTTTGAAGCTAGTACGTGTTGATTTAAGAGATCACATCGCAACGATCGCATCTAGCTCCTTTGGATCATGTTTGGATCGAGTCGGCTTGGAGAAGGAGTTCTACAAGAAGACTTCGGTTTGTTTAGTTTAGTTTTGTTTTAGATCTTGTCTAAGGATAGCTTAGTCTTGATATGCTCAAGTTCACACACACAAAAGTTTAAATAGTTTTATTTTCGGTTTAAATGGTTTTGAAGTTTCAAGCATACATTTATCGTTTTCATGAATGGAGAGAATCAAAAGAAGTTTACATAGTTTATATGTATAGTAAATTCATCCATATACATTATTTAGTTCATATTGTCTAAAAACTTACTTTGATGTATATCTAGTTCATGTTTTCAAGTTTTGTTTTTAACAAAACTTAGTTTTGGGATTTTATGTCAAAAACATAAATATATCTTTTATATGTGTATTGGATTCTATCCATATACACTATACTTAAAATTAGTTTTAATATCTTATTTTTGTATTTAAACAAGTTTTGGAAAAATCATTTTTCAAATTGAAGTTTGATTTTTGAAAAATACGGGTTTTGGTTTAAAGCTTAATTTCTATATCACAAAAATGGTTCAAAAAGTTTGTAATATGTGTTAAATTTTGGTTACACATATTTGTTCTTCAAATATGTATATGAACTTATTTTTGTAGATTTTATGGTATTTTATTAGAATTTATAGGATTTTAAAAGACCAAGTTTTAATCCTTTTAAAACTCAGACCTGAGCTTCTGGCGGTCGACCGAGCGGTCGACTGATGTGCACAAGCAATGTGCACAAGCCTGGCTTGAGGGCTGG
Organism: Agave tequilana; assembly: GCA_038442645.1. Lineage (NCBI taxonomy): Eukaryota > Viridiplantae > Streptophyta > Magnoliopsida > Asparagales > Asparagaceae > Agave > Agave tequilana. The sequence continues at coordinate 92,134 of JAVJIF010014522.1, read as the reverse complement.
TCGATCGGGCAGTATACCGGGCCGGCCAGAGAGCTTTGCTCTCTGGTTCTTGCCTCGATCGACCGACCGGTCGACCGACAGGTCAAGACCTGGGTGCGATCGACCGGGCAGTCGACCGGCAACCTCAACGATCATAAATATGACCGTTGGCCGGTCGACCGGCAGTCAACCGACAGGTCATCTGGCCTGGGGATTTGCCCCAACGACTAGTTTTGTAGCTCTATAAAAGGGGGCTGTTTTGGCTAGTTTTACATAAGATTTTGGTATCAATATGAACTTATTTTGTATATACTCATATTTTGTTTTCTTATATATGTATGTATCAATTTCAATTGGTATACTCATTTCATACATATATATGATTTCCATGTGCTTAACTTTCCCATGTGCTTAACTTTCAATTGGTTCACAATTTTTTTAAAGCACAAAGTTTATGATGAAAAATAAAAATAAAAATTTTGATCATTATGTTTACTATTGGTATCAATATGTTTCAACTTCATATTTGTTAAATGTCAATTGGTATCAATATGATAATGATTATTTTCCATTTGGTATCTTAAAATTTGATTGCTTTACAAGAGCTCTGATACCTTAAAAATTTTGTTTAAGAAAAATTAAAAAAAATGTTTTGGTATGTATTTCCTATATGCAAGGAGAGCTTAACATCTCTTCTACATATAGATTCATGTTGAGTATATTATAAATTGAGGAGTTTGACAACTCTTCTTTATATGATATACGTGTGTAGGGGGAGCTTCACATCTCCTCTTATGCATTACATAATATGCGTTATGTGAATTAGGGCTTGTCATCCCTCTTTCATGTAATGTATATGTGTAGGGAAGCTAACTTAGCGTCTTCCTCTTCATGAATGTATATCGCATATAAATCTTTATTTGTTTAACCCCTTCTTGATCTTTTTGTTTTTGACAAAAAGGGGGAGAAAATTTTGTTTTGATTTGATTTTACTTTGACCCCTTTGTTGATGATTGACAAAAAGGGGGAGAAAGATTTTGAGTTTATATGCATGTTAGTAGAATTTATGGTTATATGCATATATGTTTTGTTTTGCAAATGAATGGAGATAAGAACTTGATGAGTATTATGATTATTTGACATGTTGTATTTGCATACATGTCATTCATTTGCATACATGTTTATGAGCTTTATTGCATATATTTATTATTTATGTCTATGCATGAGTTAAGGGGGAGCTTCTTTGAAGCTTTACTTTAATCCATGCATATATAACCTCATGAGTTTTGTCATCATCAAAAAGGGGGAGATTGTTGGCCCAAAGACCTATCACCCTAGTTTTGATGATGATCAACTCATGAAGTTATGTTTACTAATGATCTTGTGTTTAATTAGTGACAGATTCATTATCAAGATCTTAGTAGGTGCATAGCTCAATAAAGGATAAAATGTCAAGATTTGGAGCTAGCACGGTGTGATCTAAGGAGCTTTTGGATCAAGCTTGGACCAAGTCAAGATGATGAGAAGACTTCAAGGGAAGACTTCAAGATGAAGACTTGTGTCTAGGTATAAGATTTTGTTTTTGTTTTAGATAAAATGTAAAGGATAGATAGTTGGTGGATTGCTCAAGTATACCATGCACACACACTCTTGATTTAGTTTGTTTTAGAAAAAGAATTTTAACCAAAAATCAAAATAGTATTTCAAGTGATTTTTGGTGTTTCTCATATACTTATTTTTTAACCAAAACCAAGTTTAGAGCTTTATGACAAAAACATAGATATTTCATTATGATTGTGTAGTGGATCATATCCATACACACTATGCTTTAAAAGTATATCTTGTTTTTATATTTGATGAAGATTTGAAAAAACATGTTTTGGAAAATATTGTTTTGGAAAATACAGTTTTTATCATGAGCCAAATATTTCCAAGTTACAAAAATAGTCCAATCTTTTATAACTTGCCTTGATTTTGTGCAAGCATGTTTGTTTATCAAATATATTGGTAAAACTATTTTTGTAGATTTTTAAGTATTTTATGGGATTTTATTTGAGCCAAAAAGACTAACTTTTTAATCCCAGAAAACTGTTTCAGGCTTCGTATAAGTCGACTAGCATCATTTAATAGTCGACTAATATGAAGTCGGCCGACCGGACCGGTCGACCGACGTGCACAGATGTGCACGCCTTTGTGTACTGGAGGACGGCCGACCGTGCCGGTCGACCGCTCCAGAGAGCAGAGCTCTCTGGAAAGTTCGGCTGACCGTACGGGTCGACCGACAGAGAGTTAGACTCTCAGCTCCAGTGGGCAGTCGACCCAGGCGGTCGACCGTGGCTCCAACGGTCAGATTTCTGACCGTTGGCGGTCGACCGCACGGGTCGACCGGCAGCTCTGACAGACCCCAACGGCTATATTTTTCTGGCCTATAAATTTGGGGGTTTGGTCATTGTTTTGAGCCAAGATTTTAGGAGAGCTTTGAGCCAGTTTTTTCCATCCTTTTAAAAGAGTTTTTCTCCACAAAATAGAGAGCTAATACTTCCAATCAAAAGGGAAGATTTTATCAAGAGTGTAAAAGAGAATTTCTTGAGTTTTCCTCCACCATCTCTTTCCTAGTTTTCTCACACAAACACTTGAGCCATCCATTGCTATTCATCTTATAGGAGTGTTGTAGTGAGAGGATTTTAGGTGATCAAGAGTTGTGATCACCAAAGTTCTACTTTGTTCATTTGAGGAGGCAGACGGTTGTGTTCGCATTGTTTCGGGTCCTAGTGTGGACTCGGTGTTTCGGGTTCGGGTGCGAACTCCTTGTTTGAGGTGCGGCCTCGGCGAGCCGGTGGGCTTGCATGTGTACGGGACTAGGGAGTCCGAGGGTTTGTAGGTGTTGCGGCACCGAGGAGAGATCCATTGGGATCTTGCATAGTGGAATTCCTTCGTGTGTCGAAGGCGGGGATGTAGAGCAAGTGTGCTCGAACCTCGAAACAAACCCTTTGTGTTTGCGATTGCTCTCTCTCTTTGTCTCTTGTTTATATCTTGCATTCAATTATTGTCTATCTTTATATGCTTGATATATTTATTTGTGCTTAATTGATATACTTGCGTGGGATTGTTTGCTAACACTTGTATTCAACCAAGAGAGCCAACGCGGCACCTCAACCCATTCAAGGGGAATCTAGAGGAGTTTGTCCAGAGCCCTTCACGGGAAATTCGGCAACACTCTTGTGTTATACATAGTGTTTAGTGTAAAAGTTTTAATTAGGTCATAATTGTTTTTAGCTTCCGCATTATTTGCATCATTTGGCATTAAGTGACCATTAGATTAGCCTTCACCTATTCACCCCCCTCTAGGTGAACCTTCACCAATGTTCCAACTTGTGGTTGGAGGAGTTAAAAGAGGTGCGGCCTTGGCAAGCTAGTGTGCTTGCGTGTGTTGTTCTTACGGGGACAAGTGAGGAACTTGCGGGTCAAAGAGTTCTTGAGTGAGCTCATTGTAGGTGTTGTGGCACCGAGTGATCTTGCGACATCGATTTTAGTGGAAATCCTTCATAGTGTTGAAGGCGGGGACGTTGAGCAAGTGTGCTCGAACCTCGAAATAATTCTCCCATGTTTCCGATTGCTCATTTCTCTCTCTCACTTGTGTTATATATCTTGCATGCTTATATTGTTTATCTCTTTTGTGCTTGATATATTTGTACTTCATTGATATATGCTTGGAATTGTTTGCTCACGCTTGTATTCAATTAAGAGAGACATAGTGGCACCTCAACTCTTAGTCTAGAGGAATCTTGAGGAGATAGTCCAGAGCCTTTCACCGAGAATTCGGCTACATTCTTGTGTTATACTTTGTGTGTTCGCATAATAGTTTTTAGTTTGCATAATTAAATAGTTTTTATTTCCACATTATTGTGCATTTGATTAGCTTGTCACTTATTCACCTCCCTTTAGGCGACCTACAGGATCCCTAGAGGATAAGTATAGCAATGAAAAGCTCAAGTTTGTGTGAGAAAACAAGATAGAAATGGAGGTGAAAAATCTCAAGAAAACACTTTTGAAAACACAAGAGATTCACTCTTGAAAACTTTTTTTAGATATGTAAATGAAGCTCTAAAACTTGCTTAGAAACTCTGTAGAAGAGCTCTAGAAAATAACCTAACAATCTTACCTAAAAATCTGGCCAAAACACCCTTTTATAAGGCAGTAGAAAACTAGCCATTAGGGGGCTAGATGGCCTGTCGGTCGACCGGCCAGTCGACCGGCCAACAGTCATATTTCAGATCGTTAGGGTTGCCGGTCGACCGCACCCAGGTCTTGACCTATCGGTCGATCAATTGATCGACCAAGGCAAGAACCAGATAGCACTGCTCTCTAACCGGTCGACCGCTCGGTCGACCGGAGCCAGATCCAGAGAGCAAACTCTCTGGATCGGTCGATGATTGATTATCAGACGTAGAAGTATTCTAGATTCTATATTGCTTGAGGATGTTCCATTCTTTATTTGTGATCTTAGTATTCATTATTTTAGTTGATCTTGAGGATATATTCAATACTTCATGATTGGGTCTTGACTACTTCAGTTATTCAATTATAAAGATAGATTCATTGTGAGAGTGATTTCATTGCTATCAGTGATAATATATATTCAGACCTTGACAACAGTTATTCATCGACCTGGCTTATTAGTGACTTGGAGAATCAGAGTAGATTGATAGGATGAGAGAATTGATTACTTGGTGTATTAGACTTGTGGTTTACTGTATTGAATTACCTTGACAATGGATTTAGACTCGATGTTTGCAGTGATCGTAGGGAGACTATGAGTTGATGGATCATGTTACTGTTATATCCTAAAGCGTATGGATGAGACTGTATATTGACTTGATAGTACTGAAAGTACACTTAGAGGGGTCGTGAATAGGTGTATGGCTAATCTTGAAATCACCTAGAGGGGGGTTGAATAGGTGATAATGCTAATCTAATAAACTAAACGCGGAATTTAAAACTAATTGCAACAACACACAAGCAAGTATATGATATAGCAATATGAATCAATGCACAAAGTAAATAGAGAGAGAAAGTAAGAGTCTATGGATCAAGCGCAAACAACAAGATTTGTTTCGAGGTTCGAGCACCCAGCTCTACATCCCCGCCTTCACCCAGAAGGATTTCGAATCCACTAGCTTGTCCACACAGGACTCCCACACAGGGAACCTCCACCGAGGATTTGGGGCAATACAATAACTAGGAGTACCCAACTCCTCTCTTTACAACCACAACCTCTCACTAGAGGCTAAGCACCAAGCCAACAAAACTATCACCTCACAACTTGAGAGATAAGCACAAAGCTAAATAAGGATCACCTCAGAACTTGAGAGATACAACCCAATTGCACAACCTCCTCAACACTATAAGGGAAAGGCACAAAGCCAGGCAATAATTAAGGTTTACAACTTGGTGATCAAAAGATCACAAACCAATCTCTTTTTCTCACAAACCAAAGATCCTATCGATAGGATAGAATGAAGCTCAAGTGTGTGAAAAACCAAAGGAATGGAAAACAAATACTCAAAGAAAAATCCTTGGGAAAAACTAGAAGTAAAGATGAAGAAGTTGAATCAAAACACTTTTCCCAAAAATCACTTTTCTTTGATTTTCTAAAACCCTAGAAAACACCAAATAGAGATGAACTCTTTAAGCACCAAAAACTTTTTGAAAACTTGCTGGAATAAACACTAGAGAGTAGGAATTTTTGGCCCTAAAAATCTTGGAGAAAAACCCATACAAATGGGGTATATATAGCCCCCATACAAAACTAGCCGTTGGAGCTGTTCTGGCAGCTCTGGCGGCTGGCGGTCGACCGCCAACGGTCAAAAAATGACCGTTGGAAGCCAGCGGTCGACCGGCCGGTCGACCGTAAAAATCCAGAGAGCAAAGCTCTCTGGCCGGTCGACCGCGCGCGGTCGACCGCCCAAATGCCTGGCCAACGTGCACAGGTGTGTGCACGTCGGTCGACCGTCCCGGTCGACCGACTCTGGGTTCGGTCGACCGGCCCGGTCGACCGCCAGAGCCTGGCAGGCTGGGTCCTGGGTCAGAAAACTGAGTTGAAAATTATTCTAAAAATTCCCATAAATCTTCTAAAAATCCATAAAAATAGTTTCTAACATTATATATGATATACAAACATGTGTTAAAAATTTCAACACAAATATCAAACATTTTAAACCATTTTTGTGCTATGGAAAAATTACTGAAAACCAAAACCTGTATTTTTCAAAACTTGGATTTTTCAAATGAAAATTTGTTTTGTCCAAAACTCATCCAAATACAAAAACATGATACTTAAACACTTTGAAGAAAGTTTCATATGGATAGAAATCCAATATACAAGAAACATATATATATATATTCATGTTTTTGACTTTTAATACCAAAAATATGTTTTGTTAAAAATACAAAACCTAAACCACATGAATAGGTAAGTCAAAATAAGTTTGTCTAGGAAATAAAACATGTATGTATATAGAACATATCTAATATACATTTAAACAATGTAAACTTATTTTGAATCTATCTATTCATAAAAATCAATATCGGTTAAACCAAAAACCAAAAAACGAATCCAAAACATGAAACGTGTGTGTATTGTGAACTTGAGCATATCACACTATCTAATCTTTACACATGGATCTAAAACACAAACTAAACTAGGATACCTAAATCTTCTTGTAGAGCGCCGTCTCCAAGCTGACTCGATCCAAAACTCCGTGATCCACCGAGCTAGACTCCAACGAGTGCTATGTATGATCTTGATGCTCAGGCTCTGGAATCACCATGTGAAAGCTTCCAAATCATCTTGTTGAAGCTAATCACCAACTAATATCTTGATAAAAGATCTGAAACTAAACATCACAAGATAATTAGTAAGCATAACTACATGAGTTAATCATCATAAAAACTAGAGTGGAAGGCCTCTGGGCCAACAATCTCCCCATTTTGATGATGACAAAGCTCATGGAGTTATATATGCATGGATTAAAGTTAAGCTTCAAAGAAGCTCCCCCTTAACTCATGCATAGGAAGAAACATAATAAATATGCAATGAAGGCTCATGAACATGTATGCAAATGCATGGAGATAAACATGAAACACATCAAAAAAAAATTTCTCCTATTTGCAAAAACAAAACATATATGCATAAACAAAACTCCTTTTTTCAAAAACATGCATATATATACCAAATACTTCTCCCCCTTTTTGTCAATCATCAACAAGGGGTCAAAGTAAAAACAAATCAATAAATTCTTCTCCCCTTTTTGTTCGAAACAAAGAGTTAACTAAGGGGTCAAACAAACAAATCAATAAATAGATATATGCGATATACATTCATGAAGAGGAAGACGCTAAGTTAACTTCCTACATATATGCATTACATGAAGAAAGGATGACAAGCCCTAATTCACATAACACATAATATGCAATGCATAAGAGGAGATGTGAAGCTCCCCCTACACACGTGCATCACATAAAGAAGAGTTGTCAAGCTCCTCAATATAGGATACACACAACATGAATCTATATGTAGAAGAGATGTTAAGCTCCCCTTGCATATAAGCAATATAAATCAAAACATTTTTCATATTTATTATTAAAACATTTCGAATTTTCTCAAAAAAATAAATTTGATACCAATTAAAAATGTGTCAAAGTAGTACATTTAGATACCAAATGAAAGTAAACATATACCACTTGAAAGTAAATAAGGCATTGATACCAATTTAAAGTATTCAAATAAGCATCTTGATACAAAAAGATACCAATTGTAAGTATTTGTTATTTAGAGCATATGATATCAAAATAAGATAAATATTCATTTTTTTAATCATTTTATATCATAAAGTATGGGAGTAGAAATCATCGGTAAACAAAATACCAATTGAAAGACAAAATATAAATTTTCTCCCCCTTTATGAAATACCAAATAAAACGATGCATAAGTTTGTATTGAATACCAATTGAAAACTAATCGATTGAAACATGATAGTCATTTAAAAACTAAGCTTAGCATATATAACATTTGTGCTCAAAGATATAGGGATATAGTAAGCACAAATAAAACATGTATAGGTGTATGAAAAATGAGTACCAATCAAAATAGATTATACCAATTGAAAGCATACATACACAAAAGAAAATATGAGTATACAAAAATGTCAATATTGATACCATTTGAAAAGATCCAATGATACCAATTGAAACAACAATAATAAGATCAAGTGTATAACTCATATAACCTACCACCCATTTCATGCTCAAGTTTATAAATGATTTTCACTATAAAGCAAACATGTGCATGGTCTCTCATCCAACTGCCCTTCGAAGGTAGGGGTTTTCAAAATAGGTTTGAAAATATTGAATGTTTGAAAAACTCTATCAAAATGAAGAATATCGAAACTAGTTAAATGGAAAAACTTGTAAACTAGTACGAAATCCTTCAAGCAAGGAATAAAACAAAAGTATTTTTATAAAACACATGTAAATCACATGTCACTAAACACTCGAAATCAATAAGGCGCATATCATACTCATGAAAATAAAATCATGAGAAACCATTAAATAAAGTGAGTGCAAAAGTGTAATGTAAAACGTGGCATCATGAAAATATTCAATTAAGCTCATGTGGAATTCCTTTAAACATGAAAACATGAAACACTAAATTTTTATTAGAAACAATTTATACTTCAAGGCATATGTATGTTTTAACAAAACGAGAAATATACATACATATCCCTAAACACAATTTGAGTCCATAATAAAGATTTGCATGAAAAGTAAATGACATAAGGGTTATACATGTATATCTTAAAGTTTGGCAAAATAAACATATACATGAAGTGAAAATACATCATCATAAAAACATGTCCAAAATGGGGAATACAAGTTAAAATGCATGAATCATCAAAACTAGACTATACTAGCACATCTAATGGGTTCAAATGAGCGTTAAAGCACAAACATGTAATGATCTATTTGTGGCCCACTATATGTACAAGTATATATCCTAGTTTTAATGAAAACTAACATTTAAACAAGTAATCAAATCATGAAGCATCTAAGCAAAAATCATAAACATCCATATGATCATTATGTATATGCATATGCATTAGATTTAGGATATACATATTAGTTTAAAACAAAGTGAGAACACAAAGATATAAGTCCATATTAAACATGGGTGTCTCAAATAACTAAACATGTATATCACTAATCTAATAAACATGGCATAAGCATAATGAACAATAAACATCAAAACATGTTATAAACAATGAATATGAAAAGCATGCAAATATAAACTGGAGTTTGAGATTGATACCAAAACCGATGAAGGCAACTCTCTAGTTCTCCAAATCAAGGTGATCCTCCCACCAAACTTCCCTTAAAAGTGATGCATCCAAATAGTCCTCATGAAGCTTGGAACGCATCCACCTCAAGGTGCCGCAACTCTCACGTCATGCGAGAGCCCACACCTACATCAAATACAATAGGGGTGGTCTTTGGTACCCATTTCCTTTTGGGTCCATAGGGGTTAGAACATTTCCTAACCCAAACAAAATTAGTTGCTAAATTAACATCATGTATACGATCATAATAAAATTTAGCAAGGTGGCCCTTTCGTCCACAATGTGTACATGTGTACACATGAGCATACATAGTGTGAAAGTTGTGACCGTGAGTCGCATGTGTATGCCGTGGAGGGTGTGCATGCAAAGATAGAACTTGTTTCTTTCGAAACAAAGATTCCAAGCTTGTATGACTCACAACACAATGGCTCAAAGTGGAGCCCAAACAATCAACACTTTTCTTTAAAACATTTATATCATTTTCAATACTTGAAGATAAAGTGGAGCATACAATAGATGTGCTAGGTGAGGCTACACTAGCATGGCAAACATGTGAATCTATATCATTTTTCAAAGATTTATTTTTGTTTAAAACTAAATCTAATTCTTTTGAAATAAACTCAATTTCATTTTTCAAAGAATGGTTGTCCTTTAAAATAAAATCTAATTTTGAAGATAAGACCTCATTATTTTTCACAACATCATCACAATCATTTTTATTTTTCAAAAATTCATTTTCCTTTTATGGCAAGGTCTAGTTGAGATTTAAGTGAGTCACGTTCACTACAAATCTCTTCCTTCTCTTGCAAAATCAAATCAAATTTTGAACACAAATCCTTATATTCTTCTTTTAGTTCAAAATTCTTCTTTTCTAAAAGATCATGTTTTTCCAAAAAAAATTCAAACTTTGTAGCAAGTTCTATATTTAAGGTTTGAACTTCTAAACACCCATAGCAATAGGAACTAGTGCTAGCATCTAGTTGAGATTCCGATTGTACCTCAAGGGAGTCATTCCCTTGGACCTTGAGACAACGCTCGTCGGACTTGTCTCTCCTAGATCTCCTCATCTTATCGATGATCTTTGGTAGCTCGGGAGAAGTTAAAATGCTCCATACTGCAAAAGCCGAATCATAGTGAGCAAACACATGTAATAAATCTTTATCAAGAGCTGCTCTAAGTGCTTTAAGGGCTAATGCATTGGCCTTTTTATGTTTGCTATCATTGGGGTAGGATTCCTTGGTAATGGCTTGATAAACTTCATATCCTAATGCTTTCAAATGACAACTTATCTTGGCCTTCCAAATATCAAGTCTATAAATATCAAACATAGGAGGGCTATCCATGAGTGCAAACTATATGTGTGCAAGTGCAAATGCAAAAGATAGATCAGCAAACCAAGATCTCACTCCTAGGTGGTTAAACCTAATATCAGGAGCGTAGGCTCTGATACCAATTACACGACAAACTAATAAATAAAAACAAACTATGTTTCTAGATGAACAAAACATGCATATAAAAACATGCATATAAACATGCATATAAACTCTAAAAATCTTGGAGAAAAACCCATACAAATGGGGTATATATAGCCCCCATACAAAACTAGCCGTTGGAGCTGTTCTGGTAGCTCTGGCGGCTGGCGGTCGACCGCCCGGTCGACCGCCAACGGTCAAAAAAATGACCGTTGGAAGCCAGCGGTCGACCGCACGGTCGACCGTCCAAATGCCTGGCCAACGTGCACAGGTGTGTGCACGTCGGTCGACCGTCCCGGTCGACCGACTCTGGGTCCGGTCGATCGGCCCGGTCGACCGCCAGAGCCTGGCAGGCTAGGTCCTGGGTCAGAAAATTAAGTTGAAAATTATTCTAAAAATTTCCATAAATCTTCTAAAAATCCACAAAAATAGTTTCTAACATTATATATGATATACAAACATGTGTTAAAAATTTCAACACAAATATCAAACATTTTAAACCATTTTTGTGTTATGGAAAAATTACTGAAAACCAAAACCTGTATTTTTCAAAATTTAGATTTTTCAAATGAAAATTTGTTTTGTCCAAAACTCATCAAAATACAAAAACATGATACTTAAACACTTTGAAGCAAGTTGAATATGGATAGAAATCCAATATACAAGAAACATATATATATTCATGTTTTTGACTTTTAATACCAAAAATATGTTTTGTTGAAAATACAAAACCTAAACCACATGAATAGGTAAGTCAAAATAAGTTTGTCTAGGAAATGAAGCATGTATGTATATAGAACATATCTAATATACATTTAAACAATGTAAACTTGTTTTGAATCTATCTATTCATAAAAACCAATATCGGTTAAACCAAAAACCGAAAAATGAATCCAAAACATGAAACGTGTGTGTATTGTGAACTTGAGCATATCACACTATCTAATCTTTACACATGGATTTAAAACACAAACTAAACTATGATACCTAAGTCTTCTTGTAGAGCGCCGTCTCCAAGCTGACTCGATCCAAAACTCCGTGATCCACCGAGCTAGACTCCAACGAGTGCTATGTATAATCTTGATGCTCGGGCTCTGGAATCACCATGTGAAAGCTTCCAAACTATCTTGTTGAAGCTAATCACTAACTAATATCTTGATAAAAGATCTGAAACTAAACATCACAAGATAATTAGTAAACATAACTACATGAGTTAATCATCATCAAAACTAGAGTGGAAGGCCTCTGGGCCAACAAATCTAATGACAAATAATGCGGAATTAAAAAAAACTAAATGCAACACACTTAGTGTAACCAAAGAGTGTACCTGAATTCTCGGTGAAGGGCTCTGGACTATCTCCTCTAAATTCCTCTAAATAAGAGTTGAGGTGCTATATGAAGCTCTCTTGGTTGAACACAAGTGAGGCACACAAACAAGTCCAAGCATATAAATGATATGAATAATATGAAATGATGCAAGGCATAATATAAGAGAGAGAGAGAGAGTTAGAGATAGTGGATCAAACGTAAACTCAAAGATATATTTCGAGGTTCGAGCACCCAGCTCTACGTTCCCACCTTCACACAGAAGGATTTCCACTATAGTGTCCACAGAGGACGTTCCACACAGGGAACTTCCACTGAGGATTTGGGTAAATACAACTTGAGAGTACACAACTCCTCTCTCACCAAATACAACCTCTCACTAGAGGCAAGGCACAAAGCCAACACAATATCAACCTCTCACTAGAGGGATGCCAACAAACTCAATCACCTCTACACTTAAAGGGATACTGGCAACCCAATTGCACAACCACTTCTACACTTAGAGGGAAAGGCACAAAGCCAAGCAAAGATAAGGGTTTACAACACTTGGTGGTTTCAACAAACCACAAACCAATTTTCTCACTAAACAAGATCCTATAGATAGGATAGATATGATAGCTCAAGTGTGAGAAAATAAAGTGTTTGAAACAAAGAAAAATACTTAGAAAAATCTCCAAATAGATATAGAAATTTAGATCAAAAATTAATTCCCAAAAGACTCTACTTTCATTGAAAATCCAACACTTTAAAAACAAATAAAGATTGATCTTTTAAACCCAAAAACTCTTTTAAAACTTGCTGTTAAAACACTTAAGAAAATGAGGATTTTTTGCTCTTGAAATTGTTGATCAAAACAACTCAAAGAAGTGGGTATATATAACCCAACAAAAATTCTACCCGTTGGCAGCAGGAAAGGGTTGCCCTTCTGGTCGACCGGCTAACGGTCACTTTTCTGACCGTTGTGCCTGTGGTCGACCGCCCGGTCGACCGTGCCTAGCCAACGGTCGACCGCCTGGTCGACCGGCCCCAACACAAGATTGGGGTGCTCTCAGTCGGTCGACCGCGCGGTCGACCGGCCAAGTGGGCAGGCTTTTGTGCACGTCTCGTGCGCATCGGTCGACCGTGACGGTCGACCGGCTCTTGGTACGGTCGACCGTCCGGTCGACCGCCAGAGCAATCTGGCCAGGGATTTCAGGATTGAAAAACTTGTCTTTTTATTAACAATTAAATCCCATAAAATTCCATAAATTTCACAAAAATAAGTTCTTTTATTATCTTAGAAATACAAATATGTTTGACTAAAATTCAACACATATTACAAACTATTTGAACCATTTTTGTGATATGAAAATTTGCCTTTGAAACAAAAATCGTATTTTCCAAAAACTGGGATTTTGAAATGGAAAACCGTTTTCTCCAAAACACATGTAAATACAAAAACATGATATTGAAACAACTTTGAAGCATATTTTATATGGATAAAATCCAATATACATATAAAGATTTATATCTATGTTTTTGATATGAAATCCAAAAATAAGTTTTGTTTTAAATACAAAACTCCAACTCATGAAATAGACTATCAAAGTAAGTTTTTCTAAATATATGAAGTATAGATGTATATAGATCAAATCTAATATACATTAAAACTTGTAAACTTGTTTTGATTCTATCTATTCATGAAAATCATATATTTGAACTAGAAATCCAAAACCGGTTAAACCGAAAACCAAAACCAATAAACTTAAACTTGTGTGTGTATTGTGAACTTGAGCATATCAACACTATCTAATCTTTACATAAGATCTAAACAGTAAACTAAAACTAAACAAACCGAGGTCTTCTTGTAGAACTCCTTCTCCAAGTCGACTCGATCCAAACGCGATCCAACGAGCTTGACTCCAACCGAGTGCTAGATGCGATCTTGACGCGCAAGCTCTTGAATCACCATGTGTTAGCTCCAAAACTCCTTTATTGAAGCTAATCACCTACTAATATCTTGATCAAATATCTGAAACTAAATATCACAAGATTATTAGTAAACAATAACTACATGAGTTAATCATCATCAAAACTAGAGTGAAGGGCCTCTGGGCCAACAATCTCCATGAGTTAATCATCATCAAAACTAGAGTGAAGGGCCTCTGGGCCAACAATCTCCCCCTTTTTAATGATGACAAAACTCATGGAGTTATATATGCATGGATTAAAGTTAAGTTTCATAGAAGCTCCCCCTTAACTCATACATAACAATAAACAGAAAGATATGCAATGAATGCTCATAACAAGTATGCATAAATGAAGTTTATTTCCTCAACACAAATATATTTAATTTTTATTTCCTCATTTTTGTATAAACAAAACATATATGCATAGACAATAAACATATAGGCATGCATATATAAACTCAAATACTTCTCCCTTTTTGTCAATTCATCAACAAAGGGGCAAACATAAACTCAAAAGCAATCTACTTCTAAAAAATTTTCTCCTCCTTTTTGTCAAAAATCAACAAAGGGGCATAATAAATGTTCTCCCCCTTTTGCATAAAACAAATAATAAAGATACATATATGCGATATACATTCATGAAGAGGAAAGACGTGAAGTTAACTTCCCCTGCATACATGCATTACATGAAAAAGAGATGACTATACCCTAATCACATAACGCATAATATATAATGTATAAAAGGAGATGTGAAGCTCCTCCTACACACGTGTAAAACATAGAGAAGAGCGGTCAAACTCCTCAATATGAGATACACTCAACATGAATCTATATATAGAGAAGATGTTAAGCTCCCCTTGCATATAAGCAATACATATCAAAAATTTTTGATACCAAATTATGATACCAATTGAAAATAAACAAAAATTTTAAGATACCAAAAGATACCAATTGAAAATATCTTGTAAACTTTTGATATCAATAGAAAATGAAACATTGTATGTTTTTGATACCAATTGAAGTATATATGTATATTGTAAATCTTGATACCAATTATAAACATTTTGTAATTTTGATACCAAATGAGAATATTTTATAATTTTGATATCAATTGAAAGTGAAAGCCACATATTTTTATGTAAATATAACTCATTTCAATATAGATACCAATTTAAAATGAAATATGATACCAATTGAAAAACAAACCAACTGTTTGGTTAACAATTCATTTTGCAATAAAGAAACCAAATTTTAGAATAAAGCCAATTTAAGATTTTTGATACCAATATTGAAAATGTTAGCATATTCCAAATTAAAATATTTTTCATTTAGAGCATAGGAAACCAATTGAAAAATAATATACCAAATAATATTATTTTTCATCATAAAGAGTGGGAATAAGATACCAATTGAAAATACAATCGATTGAGAACTAAAACATGAAGTTTTCTCCCCCTTTATGAAATACCAATGAAAATGATGCATAATCTTGTATAAAATACCAATTTGAAAACTAATAGTCATTAAGAAGTAAATCAAGCTTAGTATAAACATAATTTGTGCTTTAAGATGTAAAGATATACTAAGCACAATCAAATCATATATATATGTATGAAAAAGTAAATACCAATATAAATTGATACTTTTTGAGATTTGAAACATACATATATAGAAAACCAAAGATGAGTATACAAGCATGAAAATATCAATTGGGATACCAATTGAAAATATGATGAGGATCAAGTGTATAACTCATGCTACCACCCTTATCATGCACAAGTTTAAAAGATATTCAAGAAGGGTATACATGACATGGTCGCCCATCCAACCGCCCTTAGATAGGTAAGGGTTTTTAAAAATAAGTTTGAAAATAATTATAACACGTTTGAAAACTCTACCACATTTAGAGTAACGCAACTAGTTTAAAGATAAACTTGTAAAATAGTACGAAATCCTTCAAGCAAGGAATAAAATAAGAAGATATCCATGAAACATGAAAATCACTCAACAATTGACACTCAAAGTCTATAAAGCACATATAATCTTATGAAAATAAATCATGAGTAAACATCAAACATAAAGTGTAAAAAGTCATGTAATCAACATCATGGAAATAAGGCATTTAAGCTCAATATGAAATTCCTTAAAAAAATTTAATTTTCATCAAAATAATACTAACTCCAAGGCATATGTATGTTTTGTCAAAACTAAAGGTATACATATATATCCAAACAGAACTGAGTCTATAAAGAGATTTTGCATGAAAGGCAAATGACTCAAGGTTATACATGTATATCCAATAGTTTTGGCAAAATTAACATATACATGAAGCTAAAACATATCATCATGAAAAACATGTCCAAAAATAGGGAATATAAGTCAAAATGCATGAATCATTAAAATTAGGCTATACTAGTACATCTAATGGGTACAAATGAGCAATTTAGCACAAACATATAATAATCAATTTGTGGCTCACTAATTGTACAAGTATTGGCACAAGTTTTAATGAAAACTACGTCTTAAACATGTAATCAAATCATGAAGCATAAAATGAGACATAAATTAATATGATCATTAGGTAAATGCACATGTTGTTAGAGCTATGATATACACAATAGCTAAACTATAATGAGAACACAAAAAGATGAGTCCATAAAAAAAACATGGGTGTATCTCAAATACTATACATGTATGTCATAGTCTAATTATCATGGCATTTAACATACTAATCATGAAAAACATAAAAATCAATAAATGCAAATAATCAATGATATGAAAGCACATAAACTAAATGGGAGTTAGAGATCGTTACCAAAATCATGAGGGCACATCTCTATATCTCCAAATCATGGTGGTCTCCCATCAAACTCCCCTTGAAAGTGATGCATTCAAAATTGTCACCGTTTAGCTCGGAACGCATTCACCTCAAGGCACCAATAACTCTCACGTCATGTGAGATCCCACACCTATATCAAATACCATAGGGGTAGATTTTGGTATCCATACTCTTTTGAGTCCATGAGAGTTAGCACCTTTCCTAACCCAAACAAATCTATTTGCAAAATTTTCATTATGTACTCTATCATAACAAAATTTTGTAAGGTTGCCCTTACGTCCACAATGTGTACAAGTATACACATGAGCATACATACTGTTATGTGTATGAACGTGAGAAGCATGTGTATGCCGTGGTTTGTGTGCATGCATAGGTAGAATTTGTTTCTTGTGAAACATGGATTCCAAGCGTGTGTGGTTCATGGCACATTGGCTCAAAGTGGAGTCCAAACAATCAACACTTTTCTTCAAGACACAAATATCATTTTTAACACTTGAAGATAAAGTGGAGCATGCAATAGGTAAGCTAGATGATGAAGCTACACTAGCATGACAAACAAGAGAGTCAAAATCATTTTTCAAACATTTATTTTCATTAGAAATTAAATCTAATTCCTTTGGAATAGAAATAATTTTATTTTTCAAAGATTCATTTTCTTTTAACACAAATTCAAGTTTTGAAGATAAAACCTCATTTTTCTTCAAAACATTTTCACTATCATTTTTATTTTTCAAAATTTATTTTCTTTTAGGGCAAGTTCAAGTTGGGATTTCAAAGAGTCCCTTTCATTTGAAATCTCATCTCTCTCTTGCAAAACAACATCAAGTTTAGAAGATAAATTTTTATTTTCTTCTTTTAGTGCAAAACTTTTCTTTTTCAAGAGATTATGTCTTTCTAACAATTTTTCATAACCTATAGCTAGTTCATGATTTACAGCATGTGCATCCATACACTCATTACAAGAAGGACTAGTATTATCCTCTAGTTGAGTGTCCGAATGTACCTCAAGGGAGTCATTCCCTTGGACCATGAAGCAACGTTGGTCGGACTCTTCTCCACTAGATTTCTCCTCCTCATTGATTGGCGTTTGTAGCTTGGGAGATGTCAATATGTTCCACACTGCAAAGGCGGAGTTACAATGAGAAACCATATTTAAATATATTTTGCTAAGAGATTTTCTAAGTGCCTTTAGGGCTTGTGCATTAGCCTTTTTATGCTTGCTATTTCCAAGAGAAGATTCTTTGATAACGGCAAGGTGAACATGAAAACCTAGGGTTTTTAGGTAAGTACTCATTCTAAGCTTCCACATATCGATGTTAGAAACATCAAACATGGGAGGTGCTAATTCATGAGTGTGTGTAAACAAATAAGTGTGCAAATGCAAATGATAGATTAGCAACTAAGATCTCACTCCTAGGTGGTTAAACCTAATATCAGGAGCGTAGACTCTGATACCAATTGAAAGTACACTTAGAGGGGGGTGAATAGGTGTATGGCTAATCTAATGACAAATAATACGGAATTAAAAAAACTAAATGCAACACACTTAGTGTAACCAAAGAGTGTAGTCGAATTCTCGGTGAAGGGCTCTGGACTATCTCCTCTAAATACCTCTAAATAAGAGTTGAGGTGCTATATGAAGCTCTCTTGGTTGAACACAAGTGAGGCACACAAACAAGTCCAAGCATATAAATGATATGAACAATATGAAATGATGCAAGGCATAATATAAGAGAGAGTTATAGATAGTGGATCAAACGCAAATACAAAGATATGTTTCGAGGTTCGAGCACCCAGCTCTACGTCCCCGCCTTCACATAGAAGGATTTCCACTATAGTGTCCAGGACTTCCTACACAGGGAACCTCCACTGAGGATTTGGGCAAATACAACTTGGGAGTACACAACTCCTCTCTCACCAAATATAACCTCTCACTAGAGGCAAGGCACAAAGCCAACACAATATCAACCTCTCACTAGAGGGATACCAACAAACTCAATCACCTCTACACTTAGAGGGATACCAGCAACCCAATTGCACAACCTCCTCTACACTTAGAGGGAAAGGCACAAAGCCAAGCAAAGATAAGGGTTTACAACACTTGGTGGTTTCAACAAACCACAAACCAATTTTCTCACTAAACAAGATCCTATAGATAGGATAGATATGATAGCTCAAGTGTGAGAAAATAAAGTGTTTGGAACAAAGAAAAATACTTGAGAAAATCTCCAAATAGATATAGAAATTTAGATCAAAAACCAATTCCCAAAAGACTCTATTTTCTTTGAAATTCCAACACTTTAAAAACAAATAAAGATTGATCTTTTAAACCCAAAAACTCTTTTAAAACTTGCTGTTAAAACACTTAAGAAGATGTGAATTTTTGCTCTTGAAATTGTTAATCAAAACAGCTGAAAGAGGTGGGTATATATAACCTACCAAAAATTCTGCCCGTTGGCAGCAGGAAAGGGCAGTTTTTCCCTTCCGGTCGACCAGCCAACGGTCACTTTTCTGACCGTTGTGCCTGCGGTCGACCGCCCGGTCGACCGTGCCTAGCCAACTGTCGACCACCCGGTCGACCGCCCCCACCCGAGAGTGGGGTGCTCTCAGTCGGTCGACCGCGCGGTCGACCGGCCAAGTGGGCAGGCCTTTGTGCACGTCTCGTGCACATCGGTCGATCGTGACGGTCGACCGGCTCTTGGTGCGGTCGACCGGACGGTCGACCGCCAGAGCAATCTGGCCAGGGATTTCAGGATTGAAAAACTTGCCTTTTTATTACCAATTAAATCCCATAAAATCACATAAATTTGACCAAAATAAGCTCTTTTATTATCTTAGAAATACAAATATGTGTGACTAAAATTCAACACATATTACAAACTATTTGAACCATTTTTGTGATATGAAAATTTGCCTTTGAAACAAAAACCGTATTTTTTAAAAACTAGGATTTTGAAATGGAAAATCATTTTCTCTAAAACACATGTAAATACAAAAACATGATATTGAAACAACTTTGAAGCATATTGTGTATGGATAAAATCCAATATACATATAAAGATTTATATCTATGTTTTTGATATGAACTCCAAAAATAAGTTTTGTTTTAAATACAAAACTCTAACTCATGAAATAGACTATTAAAGTAAGTTTTTCTAAATATATGAAGCATAGATGTATATAGGTCAAATCTAATATACATTAAAACTTGTAAACTTGTTTTGATTCTATCTATTCATGAAAATCATATATTTGAACTAGAAATTCAAAACTGGTTAAACCGAAAACCAAAACCAATAAACTTAAACTTGTGTGTGTACTGTGAACTTGAGCATATCAACACTATCTAATCTTTACACAAGATCTAAACACTAAAATAAAACTAAACAAGCCGAGGTCTTCTTATAGAACTCCTTCTCCAAGTCGACTCGATCCAAATGCGATCCAACGAGCTTGACTCCGACCGAGTGCTAGATGCGATCTTGACGCGCGAGCTCTTGAATCACCATGTGTTAGCTCCAAAACTCCTTTGTTGAAGCTAATCACCTACTAATATCTTGATTAAATATCTGAAACTAAATATCACAAGATTATTAGTAAACAATAATTACATGAGTTAATCATCATCAAAACTATAGTGAAGGGCCTCTGGGCCAACAAGTACATGACTTGTTAAGTGAGTATAATTCATGCTACTGAAGTTACTGGAAAAGTATTATTAGACCGTAATACCATGTACAATCCACGGTTACTGTTACTATTCACTGTTATTGTTATTGTTCACCGTGTATACGATTACTGTTGACTGTTATACTGTTACTGTTACTGTCACCGTATCGTCCCATTACTCTAGGTAACAAGATATTGACTGATTTAACTGAATTGAATAATAATGTAAGTGAACAACTTACACTGGAATTGGAGAAATTGATGGAGGAGACAACGTCTGTATTTGGGGTGGACCTAGGATCAGGTTGTGTAGCCGACTAATGGTTCCATTACAGGGTTTCGAAAGATGACTAACATCCCATCTGTTTATTGTTCCACAGTGTTACTGTGAGTATTGTTCCACAGTGATACTGTGAGTACTGTTACTGTTACTGACTACCTGCAGTAGGGTCTTGTCAGTGCCAGGCATCTGGGCCGTGGTCCCGGGTATGTAAGGACCTACCTAAAGAATGGACAATGTCTCCAATCAATCAGTTCAATAACTTAGGATCTCAATTGACACGTGTTATAAGCGTAGTATGGGATGCGCCTATTACAGGTGGCAATTAGTGTTCGCTGACATAATAATAATAAATTGTTCATAATGTACTATGACTCATTGTGGACATCTGATTATACCAATGACTTGATTTACATCTGACCATAGCACTGATTGACACTACCCATCTGATATATAGATTGTGATAGACACCTGACCTGATTATACATCTAGTTCTGATACTGACTGCCTTATTCACTGTCTATTTATGTTCTGCTTGTTATTTCAGTCTTATTCCAGTGTATATTTTTCATCCTCTGCTCACATGTTATATATACGTGCACCTTCCCCTTAATTCTTATACATTCACTAGGAGTTCTGACTCCCTGGATTTGCATATCCAGATCCATGTCTATTTATTGCTGATCATGTATTTGGAGAGGATCACAGGTATCTTGAGGAACCTGGAGTTTTCTCTATTTGATTACCGGTACTCTTTCTTAACCTTTATCTTTGTTGATTCTTTATTCTTTATATATATTGCTTTCAGTTATCATTCCATTTCTTATTCATATGATATCAAGTGTGTGGACATTTATATGTAGTATTGTAGTGATATTGATTTATGATAGTAGATTTTTATACCTTAGTCATGTTACTTTACACTTAACGTGTATACGTGGGTATTTTCCTCCTGTATATATATCACCGACTCTTATCGTCACTCTGTTTTCACATATTTTAAGAAGCGGAGCATGGTACCAACCTATGAACAAAACAAGTTCAATTATTTGCTTAAGCAGTGCTCGAATATTTTTAGGCCTTTAATATCTTTCAATTCGATGAACAATCTCACCGTACAACTGATCGCTCCACCACAGATCTGACACTGTTATTTAGGATTAGCTTGCACGCGACCGAGAAGAATTTATTTATCTCCGGCGTGAGGATAACAACGAGGCACACCCTCAGACAGTGAGCTGCCAGCTCAACAAAAAGCGCCGATGTTTTCCCGCCGCTCGTGGGGCCCGCTAATAAAATATAAAAAAGCACCGCACCGACTTAGTCCTCGTGGTCCCGTACAGAAACTTCTATGCGACACCCGCCGTTCTTGCCAGTTGCCACCGTCAGCGGGCGAGTGATCCCTACACGCATAGAAAGCGTTAATTCGAAAGTTACGCATAGTTTTGACTTTTTCGTCGCCCATCTATGAATCTTCGTACGCCCTCATGTGCTAGTAACAGAAGAGAGCGGTGGATTCTGGTATAAGAATCGTTCGGTAGTCTTTCTCCCTCGTTTTCTCCGCAAAATTAGGGTTAGGGTTTGGGTTCCTAAAGCTGGAGCTAGGGTTTTTGTGCTCGAATCCGATTCTTCTCCTTGAAGACGGGAGCAAAACAACGTCAAGATCTCGCTAATTTACCCGGAAATTTTGGGCTAGATTTTGAGTTTTCGATCTCGATCTAGTGAGAAAAGAAGTTAAGAATAAGTAGAAGCCTTTAAATTCCAGAGGGTTTTGTGAGAGATTTCGTGAGCAAGATGAGAATTTCAACCTGAAAGCTGAGAGTTTTCTTCGAATTCCTTGCGTACTATCTTTTAGACTGTTGAAAGCTGAAAGCAGAGGATCTTGTTCAAATTCTGCTAAAAAATCATCCTCAATTATTGAAGTTTCTTTCTTCATTTTCGGAAAAACCTCGAATTAGGTTTAGGGTTTCGGATCGGAACTGACCTGAATGGGACCATCTCGAAGAAAACCCGATTAGATGATCCCCTGCGACTATTGTTCCGAGTCGACGGCGGTGGTCTACTGCCGTGCCGACTCCGCGCGCCTCTGCCTCTCGTGTGACCGTCACGTGCACTCCGCCAACGGCCTCTCCCTCAAGCACGTGCGCTCCCAAATCTGCGGCGACTGCGGGTCCCAGCCGGCGACCGCCCACTGCACCACCGACGGTCTCTCCCTCTGCTCCGACTGTGACTTCGACGCCCACGGGTCCGGGTCCGGGTCCGGACCCGATTCGGCACCCGCTTTCCATGCCCGATTTGTGATCGAGGGCTTCACCGGCTGCCCCTCTGTCTTTCAGCTCGCCAACGCTTGGGGATATGATCTCGCCGCCAAATGCAAGTCTGGATCTGGACCCGAATTTGGATCCAGATCCGATTGGTGCAACCCTGACTCGTTTCTGGCTGTCGATTCGATGTTCCAGGTACAATTCTGTCACAGTCAGAATTATTTCCGTAGTTTACAAACGGGATATTCTTTAAATGCCAATTCTTTTTTTTAATTTCCGAATTTTTGACATATCATATCCATTTTTGATAAACCCTTTATAACGTTCTATTTGCGTATTGAATATTTTCCCTAAAATTTACAATTTCTTAAAACGAGATGGTAGCGACAGAAGAGTATTTTAGTTATTTCTTGCAGTAGAAGAATTGTTTTTCTTTCTATTATATTTTAAATTATTTGAAATGCTCTGGCTTTTTTTGAATTTCCAATTTTGATTATTTGGTAACTTGTTGCTATGTTTCTTCCAGGACCTGTATGTTCCCTGTACCGAGATTAAGCAACGGAAGAGTAATCCACTGTTAGATCAACTGATTGAACTGGCAAGTCGGGACTCGACTGCAGTCAATTTCCCATCAGATAGGAAGACAGGGTCGCCGGTGCCGCCCGATTTGAGCCCAAAGACACCATGTAGGAACACCAATCTTGCAGGAGGTCAGGAAGAGGACCGTCGGATTGTGAATCTGATGCCATTCACTTCATTGCTTACGATGGCAACCCCATCGGGTTCTGCAGATGTCAAGGGAACAGAACTGGCTGTTGAAGATGAAGAACTTATCTGGGATTGTGGGCCCAACACCGATCACTGTGCTGAGGTTTTGTATCTGAGTAAACTCGAATTTAGCTGAAATTTTTATTTGATCGGAACATTTCTGAATTTCATTCTGGATTATTTCTTGAATGCATTTAAGATTATATAAATATTGTTTGGATGTTTTCAGTGAGAATTTACTCTCCACATGTATGAATAAAACACATTTAATTTTTCTCTGTTTAAGTGAATTCTTAGATAGGCAAGCACTTTACTTTTTCTTTAAAAAAAATAAATCTTGCATTGTGATTTTCCTATATTAATCTAGCAGCATAAGGGTGCAAGTAGAGTTTAAAATTTTCTTCCTTCTCTCACATTGCATACACATTGCATGTAGTATGCACATTACTTAAGATCAAACTGTCAAAGTTACTTTAGCAGGGCTATGTACGACACTGTTCATATTAATGTTCAAGTACTATATGAGATTCATCAGCATTTTTATACAGAAACCCTGTTATATGGGGAAAAGAAAAGGTCCATGTACTAGATTATTCTGAGATTTAAAAAAAAAAAGATGTAAGGTAGTCATTGATACTTAGTTATTCTTAAGATCCTACTATAATATCCATGAATGGGTTCAAGTTTATAACTAGCACATGACATGGTTTGAGGTGCTTAATTTCAAACCTTTGATGGTGTTCATTTGGTGTTGAAGATACATTCACTGCCACCATCATCTGAACAATTTTTGATAAGTAATGGATCGGATAAGGAGCATGATGCAAAGTTAGGAAATCAACGGTTGAGTTCTATTTTATCCTTATTCTGTTTTAAATTGGAGTTATGGAGGCAAACTCTAGAATCTCGAGGTTTTAGATTAAGTAGGACCAAAACAAAGTATATGGAGTGTAAATTCAGTAAACATGAAATCCGAGATTATACTATTGTGATACTAGATGGTCAAGAAATAACGATGAGCAGTCATTTTAAGTACTTGGGTTCTATTATCTAAAAGGATGAGGAGATCAATAGTGATGTCAACCATAGTATCCAAGCCGGCTGGTTGAAATGAAGGAGCGCAACAGGAGTTTTATGTGATCATAATATTCCGTTATGGCTGAAGGAAAAGTTTTATCGGATTGCTATTAGGCCAGCTTTGTTATATGACACAAAATGTTGGGTTATAAAGAGATATCATGCCTAGAAGATGAGTGTAGCAGAGATGCGCATGATTCGTTGGATGTGTGGTAACACGAGGAGAGATAAGGTGAGAAATGATGATATTCGTACTAAGATAGGCGTAGCCTCCATAGAAGAGAAGATGAGAGAAAATCGCCTACGATGGTTTGGTCATGTGCGACATAGACTTACAGATGCACTAGTCCGGTGAGTAGAGCGTATCAAATTAGGCAAGTTAAAAGAGCGCAGGGGAGACCGAAGAAAACATGGATGAAGATAATACGACAAGATATAGAGGCTAAAGGTCTTAATGAAGGCATATTGCTCGATAGGAATGAGTGAAGAAAGCTGACCCATGTGCCTGATCCGGCGTAATTCTCTTTTGGTGCATGTAGCCTACCCCAAATACTTGGGACAAATGGCTTAGTTGTTGTTGTATTCTGTTTTTCCTTTAAATGATGGTTGTCAGACCTCTATAAACCAATGTGAAATTCATGCCAAGATTGTTGCGTTCAACAGAAGATATCACCAGAGAAAACATCACCAAGGAACCTGAAGGCCAATTGGCCGGTAGGTCAATCGACCTTTTTTCATGCGACTTAAGCTCATGCAGCCAAGAACCAGATAATTGTATCTTACCATTTTGGTCATGCGTTTAAGCTTATGCAGCCCAAGAGAATTTACTTATATTATTATTATTATTTTTAAGAATTAAGGAGAAGTTACTTATTTATGCCTCATTGATTTGCCTCAAAAACAAAGTAGCTCGTGCTTGACATTGAAGATTACTGGATTTTGGAATAATGGAAACTATAAAACATTATGTTTTTTGTTATGAGTCTTGTGACAATGCAATGCGTCTATGAATGTTGTGTAGTGGCTAATTGGCTTAGAACTTGCATGGTCCAAAGAGACAGCCCCTATTGGACTTAGGTGAACTGGTTAACTATCTCTGTGGGACTAAACCTCTCTTGCCTTTTCCTATATTGCCTCTTTAATGGCTTGAGTGGATTTTCGTTACTTAACCTCAATAAGTCCACTTTGGCTTGGCTCTGGGAATCTAATTTTGGATTCAAGTGGGTTTGGTATTGACAAAGGCATGAGAATTGGATTTAGTCCCACATGAAAGAGAGTAAGATCAATGTATGTAGTTAAACTCAAGTAACATTAACACTTTCGAGTCAATTTGGATTCAAAGCCTATTAGTTAAATCAATCTTTGGCTGGTAGGCGTTTGAGTATCAGACGAGGTGCTTGTGTTGCTTCTTGACTTTGTTCGCATGGGTTGTTACTTGTAACTTAAGATGGAACAAATATATTTTTCACATTTGGAAACAAGGTGTGACTTGGTCTAGCATGAGTTAGGATTTTCTTTGTACTAACATGTTGTCGTGTCATGAAACAACAATACATGGTTCATTGCAAGTGTTTACTGGAATGCTATCTTCATAAGCCATTAAGTTGGCGAGTTGAATTTGACCGGATGCTATCAAGGTTGAGATTTGTTGGGTGAAGACATCATTTGGTTTAAAAAGGTTTTGGTGTGTCAAGGGCATGAGATTGAATTTAATCCCATATTGGAAAGAGGGTAAGATGGTATACGTGGTTAAACATGCTTGGACTTGTAACTCAAACAAGGCTAATCCTTTTGATGTTAATATGGGTTCCAAGGGTATTAACTAAGTCTACCAAATCCATATATTTTTGTGGGCCCTTGAACCCAACATTAGTTTCTGCTCAAATCGTCCATCTTGAGCTTACTCTTCTTGACTCCATATCAACTTGGTTAGAGTATTCACTTATAGCATTTGATCAAATCTTTAGTTGAGCTCACTAGCAATTTATCATCAGTATGTTGTAGCACCATGCATCCACTTCTAATCCCTGATCCTTCTTTGCTATAAATCCAATTTGTTATGACAAAAGGCACTCACACAAGTTTGGTGGAGTTGCTAGTAGGCTTTGAACTTACATGACCCAATAGAGAAACCTTATTGGAGTTTCAGAGCTTAAACTCATTTAACTATTAATTTGTCTCTTGTCACATTGCTTCTTTTAAGTTTGAGTGGTTTTGAGCCACTTAACCTCAATATTTTTCAACTGGCTTTTGAGATATTTAATGTGATCTTTGACTGTGAAGGAAGTTAAATATTGGGGGAAATTTCATTGGAAGTTATTTTAAAGGGACCTCAATGCATTTTCATTTTTCTTTGTGTTGCTTGTTTCCCAGTTTGGATCACAAGTTGGTAGTCTTCTAAAGGCTGATCGCATCGTATGGCCTATTATGCGCTGAAGCTTGAAACCGGATGCTGAATTCTACAGGTGGATGGCATAGCTTGCCAGCTTTGTGTTAATCTCCAGAAGAGTTGATAAAATCCATCGCATCTGGGGTTCCTTGCACTTTCAGATGATTTCATAAGTCTAGTCGATGTGCTGTCCATCACACACACACACACACACACACACACACACACACACACACACACAAAGGGTCTCTTTGATGTGCCAACTTCTAGAGCAGCATACTAAGTCATATAGGGAATCTTTGAGGCATCATT
Source organism: Agave tequilana (assembly GCA_038442645.1). Classification (NCBI taxonomy): domain Eukaryota; kingdom Viridiplantae; phylum Streptophyta; class Magnoliopsida; order Asparagales; family Asparagaceae; genus Agave; species Agave tequilana. The sequence continues at coordinate 64,415 of JAVJIF010014522.1, read as the reverse complement.
TTTTCCCCAAAAAATGTTGTAGGAACTGTATTGTTATCATTATTGTCACAAGTTAGATAAAGTTGTTGTAGTGGGTTTGTCATATATTTGGGGTTATTGGTTATGCACCTCAAGGTTTGTTTATTTTTGTGTTCCGTGAACTAATATTATCATATTCACACATATTGTGCTTTGTTCTATAATAAACTTGAGATTAATTGTTCCCTGCTGGGCAGATATGGGATTTTAACCTTGGAAGATCACGGGATCACAATGGATCATCTCAACTGGAAATTGGATATGGTACAAACAGTGCCGGTTTTATGATCAAGAGCTACAATGATCTCCTTAAAGAGAATGCCTCTTCAACAACAAACATACTGGAAGAAAAATATGACACCAAGTGTGCTTCGGCAAATGAAGATGTCTTGTCTACTAACATCCATCACATGCCATCACAAAATGTAAGCTGTCATCTTATGTTTATCTGGTAATTTATCAATAATGAAAAATCTTTATGATAAATTGTAGCAGTAGGAACTAAGAAGATGTGAATCACCTTATCCTTCATCTCTATTTCCTAGATTGGAGGACTCTGGAGGTTTTTCTCATACTTACAGCTCTAACTAACCAATCAGTAGGTTATATTATATGGCAACCTTGCTGGTTCATGATTGTTCACTTGACATCTTTTCAGAGAGGGAACTAGACACATTCCCATATATATAGAGTATTGATGATCCGTTGGCAGCTCGCTGTCAGACTTTGATTGATCCTTTCTATGAACCTCATGTGCCTTATACTCTATATCCTAAATCATAACCCCTCTTGTTGGCAAAAAACTTGGTTACTGCAATTACATGAAAACTCATAGCCTTGGAACTTGAGTGCTTTAATCTTTTCTTATTATTCAACTGAAACAGTTTGCACTTTCCACCTTTCTTGGTGCTAACTTAGTGTTGCCAGATTCCAGCTATATCCTTTTAGGCGTAAATGCAGTATAGGCTAGTCAAATCTGTATTGAGATTTGGGGAGGATTCTACATTTTCTTGTTGGATTTTGCTCAGTGTCTGTTTGATTGTTGGATCTCAGCAGCTCTAGCATATTGTTCCTTGGATATTTCTGCAAAAACTCTCACAAGCACACATTCAATTTACAACAACATTGTTAATGTGACAAAAGGCAATAATGTTTTAGATCTTGGATCTAATCCACCTATGAATACTTATTTTGCAACAGTCCTCCTTTTTTTTTCCCTTATTATGCATTAGAAGGTTTGTAAGTATTAGAAGTGAGAAAAACCCTGATAGTTGTACAGCTGTGTTTTTTAATAGCTAAAATAGGTGAGACAAACACATTGAAGAGAATTTAGGAAACAAAGCAGAGGTCTAAAGTACAAAGATTAAAGTGAACTATAAAGTTAACATGGCACGTAGGTCAGATGTAGAGCAATAACCTCCTTCCTTAAAACGAAGCAGCAGACCAATTGTTTCAAATAGGACAATTAGTCAGATGCAGTGCTTGTTTAAATTCATTTATCATCTGCTGAAGTTAGACCATCTGAAGTGGTAAGACTCCTGCAAGTGCCTGTCAAAAATAGAACATTAAAAACAAAACCCCAGAGCACTAAACATTTTTGTTAGTTCCTCAAAAAAAACATATCTTATTTGTATTTACAAAAGACCAAAAAGTTGCTGTCATTACAATGTTCCCCGGGGTTTCCGACATTATGTGGAATTTTATTTGTACAATTTATTAGTTCTGATTTCTGTTCTCAAGAATTTAAGTTCCTAAATTTTTTTTAATCTGAAAGCAAACTTTTTATATATGTAATCATTTTGACTTGGTTCTCCTAATCTGCTGGTGTAAACTTAACAAATTATACGCACAGAAAGACAGAATAAATTGCAAGTGTTAATAATAGTATTATTTCTATGTCCACAAATATTGATTTGCTGCCCGTTTAATATAGTATGGAGTAGCAATGAGGCCTGGGACTGGAAACCTACTTGTTATCTAGTAGTGATAGGTTAAGTTCATCAGATATTTGGCGCGCCCATTGCCAAGCTAGGATGCTAAATTTCTTTGTTTCTCACCTTCCAACAGGGCAAGGTTAACATGACTGGGAAATGGCAGAGCAGTGCACACTGTTCAGTGGTGAATGTGTCGGCGATCTCTGGAAATACTGTGCCTATGATGGTTCCGTCTATGGGTTCTTCACATGATCCAGGATCTGGCATCAGCATGAAAGAAATTTCCTTTGGAGAACAGCCCATAATCAGAACTGAGATGGTGAAAGCGATGAAGAAGGTAGACAGTGAACTACTGGCCCAGAATCGGGGTAATGCCATGTTACGCTACAGAGAGAAGAGAAAAAATCGCAGGCATGAATGATTTTTTTTTTTTTTTTTTTTGGGTCTCGGACATTTGCTGTTAAAATTCAATTTTGTGGTATCGTTCGTAATTCTACTGCTGAACATTTTTCAGGTATGAGAAGCACATTCGTTATGAATCCAGAAAGGCGAGAGCTGAATCTAGGAAGCGAGTAAAGGGCCGGTTTATTAAGTCGACAGAAGTCCTGGTTGTAGAAAATGATGGCTGAATCTGCTTTTCGCTTGTAAGCCAACCCAGTTTTTGCTGTAAATATATATCGTTGTTGCCATTGTTGATGTTCTTGGATTTCTCAGGTCTGTCAAGATAAAGCTGGAGGCAAGCAGTTTGTTTGTTTGTTTTGTAACCCAGAATGAAATGATAGATCTTTTTGATTGCAGCTCCAGCTCGACTCCCGGTTCCAGTTAGGTTTTTTGTTAATTATCAGAGGATATAATGCTGGCCCCTGTTGTTTTGTATTTATTGTATGTGTAGAGGATTTGAGAATTAGAGGGAAACCGTAAAAAAATGGGATAAATAGTATGATGTTATGAATACATGTTGTCAATAACATTCTATTTTTATGACTTAGTTGAATAGAAGTATGTTAGGGCAGGGCAGTTAAAATCTACAATTTTTCCAGAACCAAAAAAGCAAAAATCAAAATAAGGGGAAAAATATGTGAAAAATACGTGTCTGCCGGTTTCACGCAGTCTGCTTATTATCCTTTTATCTTTATGCGTAATGTCTCTGCTTGAATCATACAGTGCAGATTGTCCATCATTCATCTAATATTGTGTGCCTTGCCTATGGGTTGTTTTGTTCTTCCATGCCGTGCACTTGGGATCAGTACACAACAATCTCAAAATGATGGGGGTTCCCAGCACAATAGGCAATGACTGAATTGGAGCATAAATGCTGTATCTCTTCATGGTGGCATGAAGCTAAGAAGACAACTAAAGATGGTGGCAGATGTAAGATCTTGTTTCAGTTTGAGGGTAATAAAGTAGTGATAAAATTTTATATAGTTCGAAAAACATTAAATGTTTGAAATCTAAGTTGAATGTTCTAAAATATGTTTTCTCAAATGTACGTGGACATTGAATTGATACAATATGCAATGAAATTTGACTAGAAAAAAGATTAGCTGTAACTATGTTTTTTTGAATAAAATTCTTGATTCGAGTCTAAAATTAATAATATGTTAAAACTTTTTAATTATTGCGTGCATTCTAATTGCCTTAAGAATTAATCTATTATGTTTTAAGTGGAGCATAATCTACATGTCTACTACTATGATCCTTAAAATTTTCTAAATATATAATCTATCTTTATTGTTAAGTACTTGATTTCTAAATAGTATATTGTTTCTAGTTAGTTTTTTTTTTTCTTTTATTGTCTTTTATTTCCAATTTTCTTCCATTTTTTTTATTTCAATCATACTTGCAACTTGGGGGCTCCAGGGGAGGAAGGGAGTATAAGCTCTAACTTATTCTGCTTTTGCATTAATAAAAAGTTTTGTTAGAGAAATAAAAAAAGGTAAAGAAAAATAGAAACAAAATTAAACATATTATTTTAAATTAATAAAAACATATTCTTTTATTTCCAATTTTTCTTCCTACTTTTCTTTATTTTAGTTCTATCATGTGTAGCAACTTGGGGGCTCCAGGGGAGGAAGGGAGTCTAAGCTCTTAACATATTCTTGTTATGGATAAATAAAAAAAAATTTGTTGGAGAAATAAAAGAGGTAAAGAGAAAATAGAAACAAAATTAAATATATTATTTTAAACGAATGAGAAGTTTTGTTGAAAAAAATAGAAGAAAAGATGAAAAATATTAAATCTACAAAAACCAGGAAACAATGGGATTTGAACCCAAGTCCCATGCAAAAACAAGAAAGCCAAATACCAATTGAACAACAACACCATTATGCTTAGCAATTACAATAACCTTTCTATAAAAACTCATTCTCATCTTTTCTCTCAAATTTTAACTCAAAGAAACAGTAGCAAATACATTGATTTCCTTCTTCATTTATCCACAACATTGTATTGAAAAGCTTAAAAACCTCAGTCATTATTAACGTGATAACATGAAAAGAAGCATGCGAAGATGGACTTGAAAACATACGCATGGGCCAGTTGTTTTTGAGGTTATTTTTTGTATCCGGTTTAGCGTTCAGGTGAGCTGTGTTCAATGGAGTTTTTGAGCCGTATCAGTTAGTGGTGTAGGTTATCGCTAAGTTGATCTCTCATAGGAGCTGGCTTCTTGTTGCTGTGATTTATTCTATCTTGTGTATTCATGTGGTTAATATTGTGGTGTTTGATCAGAGTCGGGAATCGTTATCCTCAACAAGTGATATCAGAGCTACGGCGATGGATCCGTGTTAAAGTGCTTAAAATGGACGAGGAATGTCGAGTGGAAGGTGATTTACGAAGGCATAAACGTTTAGAAGAAGAAAAAGAAAAATTCAAATCTATGGCAAGGAATTGATCGATAATTAACAGAATACATCGATCAAAGTGAAAAATCCTAAAGGAAAAAAAAAAAAAAAAATTAGAAAACGTCTCTCTTCTCTCGACCAACCAAAGCCCCAGTTGGTCTCCATAGACGAATGCAGAGGGAAGTTTGAAAATGTTTCATGATAAACGTCGGCTCTCATTATGATTTTCATTATTTTTTTATTTCTGTTTATTCTTTTATTTTCTCAAAATCCTTTTCTGCTCTTTTTTCACTGTTTTTTTCTGATTATATTTTTTTTTTAGTTTTTTCTTCTCTCTTCCCAGCTTATTTTCCTTTTCTGATTATTTTTTGATTGTTTACTCTTTTCTGATTATTTTCCTTTTCCTTTCGGAAATATTATTTTACTTATTATGTTTTCTTTTCCATTATAATTTATTTTTATATTTTCATCTATTTTTCCTAGACTTCCGTTTTTCTTGTTTTTAATTTTTTCATCATTTCTTTTAGTTTTCTTCATATTTTATGTATTTTTGTTAACAAAGATTCTTATTTATTATTTATCTCTACTTTACATTTTTTTTCTTTTAGATTTATTCATTTACTTTTGCTTTTTCTTCCAGATTTTTTATTTTACTTTTATTGTTTGCAATTCTTTCTTTTCTTTCCAAATTTTTTTCCCTTTTGTTTCTTTGTTTTTATGATTGTTTTCCTTTTTTTTGTCACTTATCATTCTTTTTTTTTCCTGATTCTGCTTTACTTTTCTACTCTTAATTAGATTTATTTAATTTATTCTTTTTGATTATGTATTTTCTTTTCTTTTTTAGACTTTTTCTTTTACTTTTCTTTCAAATTTTGTTTTCCTTTCTTTATGCTTCCTTTTTTTCACTCGTCTCATTCTCTCTTTTTTCTGATTATGTTCTACATTTCTACTCCATTTTTTCCTTAATTAGACTTTTATTTGTTTTTCCTGATTATTTCTTTCTTTTTTTCTATATATTTTTTTTACCCTTTTACAAATTCTTTCTTTTCCTCATATACAGAGTTTTTTATTTTCTTAATTCTTTGCTTTTTTTCTTTTCTTTGTTTGTCATTGAGCATTTTTTTACTTATTTAATTATCTTTACTGGATTTGTGATTTCTCTATATTACTTATATACTCTATATATCTGCTATTGTAAGAAAAACAAAAGCAAGAAGATAACTGTAAAATTATGTATAGATAGTTACTTATATTTTTTCCAACTGAATTATTTGGATAAAAAGTATGAAATAAAAACAATAAATCACTCTAATTTCCAAGCAATCTTATCAAATTTGAACAAGAAAGTACTCTGCTCGAATATTATAATCTAATAAACATTTCAATATTTTACGTCCATAGCACGTGCCTGAAACTAGTTGTGTGTTCAAACACAAATTGTATTGGCCTTGAAAACTGAAAGCTGATGAAAAGAGAAGCACATACCAAATCTAGGAGAGGCAACGTGTAGCCCTCCACCATAGTTTTGAAGACAAAGGGAAGTGATATCAATGAGTAACCACAGACCACTGCATTCCCAATCACAAAGAGCCTAAAAACATATATATATCCAATCATATATTATACACAAAAGATCCAAACAAATTTTTGTTATAAGAAGAAGAAGAAGGAAAAAAATTAAAACCCCATCCTTCTTTTACTCGAATGCAGGAGATGACTTGAAGTTAGCAGTGAGTTGAAACCCTTCAAAATCTCTGCTCTCTTTGTTAAGAGCCATGTGTTGGAATTGAAGAATATAAAGGTGAATCTTCGAGTTGAATTATGGCAAGATCCGTTGATCGAATCAACCGGATGATGGTTGGAGTGTGTTCTCCTTCCATTGGTGATGAATGTGGTATATTCACATGTTCAATTCCGACTTCAAATGAATGAGATATTCAAGTCCAAAGATTGCCTAATTCAAAGCCAAAAAGGGACCAAAGTTAGTTACAAGCATTTAGTCCCACATTGGCCATGTGATGGAAGCTTATGGGGTATAAATAGAGGAAAATGAGAACAAAGGGTGTGCCCTTTGGGTACTTGGAGTTTTCGCGCGCAAAAAGGAGGGAACTATGCACGTACGTGCGCGCACGCGCGCCGCCGCTGGCGGCGGCGGGGGCCGGTGCCGGGCTCGGGCCCGTCTCCGTGGCTCGGCCTGGGCCTGGGCCTGGGCTGAGTTCCCTACCTGGTTCTTTTTGAATCAGGGTCCGTAGTTGCAGCCCGCCCGCGAAAGGATTCGAACCACCCGCCAACGGGTGTCCGCGCGAACGGATCCGAACCATTCGCCAACCGCTTTCGGAAAATCGACAGAGCGGTTGGGCGGTTGAACAGTTGCGACGGTTCTGTCCGAACCGTCGCAACTGCTGACTTTTGGCGGACGAGAATGCCCTTCCGGAGCGCTATAAATAGCGCTCTAGAATTCCATTCTCAGACACACCAACTCCAAGAAAATCTCTCTCTCTCTACAGTTTTGAATTGAATTCTGAACTGGGCTCCAGCGAAGTGGGAATCCACGACTTCCAGAGCGACTTCCAGCGAAGTGGGAATTCGCGACTTCCAGAGTGAAGTGGGAATCCGAAGCACCTTCCTAAAGGAGATTCTACCAAATTCTTCAACCTTCCTACATCCTTAACAGTGGGTGTTCCTCCAAAAGAGTAAGACAAATATTCATTTGAAATTTGTCATTATACCGCTGCTTTGCTAATCCTGTGTAGGTACTGGTTGACTACGGTTCGACCGTACGGTGATTTGGTAGTGCTATCCAAATACCGTGAAGAAGTGTTGTATCTTGGGAGACCAGCGTCCATTATCCCGTTAGCACCGGTGCGGGGGACGTAATTGTCTTAAGGAGATTCGCTCTAAGCGTACCTCACTTCAAATACTGTATAAGTGGATTAAGTCCTTTATACAGGGGATATACTTTACAGTATATCGAGATTGACTTAGATTCAGTCTAAGTGATACTGTATAAGTGGATTAAGTCCTTTATACAGGGGATATACTTTACAGTATATCGAGACTGACTTGGATTCAGTCTAATTGGTGCTTAAACCAAGGAAGGAAATTGAAAGGTGGTTCTTAAATTAAGGAACGTTCTATTGAACGGAAAACCTCCCACCTGATATTTGCCGACCTGGCCAATTAGATTGTTGATATCTCAGTGATCTTGATTAGTTGTCAGATTGATTCTTGTTAAGCAGGATACCCAACATTCTTAAGACAATTACTGTTTCTTACTTCTGTTCTGCTTGAACTTGCAGAAAAAATGTCTGAGACAAATCAAGATAGTACAAGCAAGGCAACAAACATACCGCTCCAAGGTTTGATGCCTACTCCACTTCCTAACCCGAAGCCGGAGAAGCCAGGAAAGTTTGATGGCACAGAGTTCAAGAGGTGGCAACAGAAGATGCTCTTCTACTTGACCACTCTTCATCTGGCCAAATTCCTGCAGGAGGATCCACCAGAACCCGGAACTGATCGGGACTCAGTCCTTGCAGTAGATGCTTGGACACAAGGTGACTTCCTTTGCCGAAATTATGTTCTTAATGGACTGGATGACTCTCTTTATAATGTCTACAGTCCTATCACTACGGCAAAGAAGTTATGGGCCAGTCTTGACAAAAAGTACAAGACTGAAGATGCTGGTACCAAGAAGTTCGTCGTTGGACGATTTCTGGAGTACAAAATTGTGGATAGCAAGACTGTCATCAGTCAGGTGTAAGAGTTCCAACTTATCTTGCACGAGATAGAGGCCGAAGGTATGATTCTTCTTGAAACTTTTCAGGTTGCAACCATCGTGGAGAAACTCCCCCCAGCGTGGAGAGACTTCAAGAACTACCTAAAGCACAAGCGAAAGGAGGTAAAGTTAGAGGATCTCATTGTGAGGCTTCGTATAGAGGAGGACAACCGCAAGTCCGAGAAAAGGAGCAGCAAGAACTCCTACGAAGCAAAAGCAAATGTGATCGAAGACTCAAAGGGGAAAGCGTCTACTTCCAAAGGCTTGAAGCGGAAGAAGACATCCCAGGGGTACAAAGGCAAAGCCCAAGACGGCAAAAGCATGCACTTCAAAGGAACCTGCTACATCTGCAACAAAGAAGGGCATAAGGCCAATGAATGTCGCAGCCGTCTAAAGAAGAACAAGAAGAGCCACCCACAGGCGAACATGACCAACCATGAATCACCAAGTCTTTCAGCTGTGGTGTCAGAAGTGAATCTGACAACCAATAACAAAGATTGGTGGGTAGACACGGGAGCTACCCGACACATCTGCTCGGAGAAATTATTATTCTCAGAATATCAAAGGCTAGAGCAAGATGAACAGCTATTCATGGGTAATTCAACTTCCTCAAAGGTTGAAGGAAAGGGAAAGGTCATCCTGAAGTGGACATCGGGGAAAGAGCTTACTCTTAACGATGTCCTTCTGTTGGCCCAAAAGGTTACACTCTCCATTTGTTTTTGGTTTTGATGATGACAAACCAAATATGAGCTATTTGGTACTAATAAAGTTTGTTAAGATGAGTTTCAGGTTTGTACCAATTTTGGAGGCCATTGCTTGCTATTGCAATAACTTCTAGGTTCATAAAGTTATGAAGGCATATTGCACATCAAGGAAGGATCATAGAAGAAGAAGGCTCTAGTAAGGATTGCATGGCTCAAAGATTGTGAAGATTGCTATGCATACTTTATTTTTAGTTTTATAGTTTAGAAGTTTGTTAAAGAATAGTGGATAGGTTTGAAGCTCTATCACACACGTTTTTGCGCACATGTTCAATCCAAAATGTTTTCCTATAATTTATACAAAAATATTTTGCATACAAGATTTTGCCTACAGATATATATTTATGTTTTATACTAATCCCTGTTCAAAAGTATTTTTATCAAAATCTTAATCTTTTCTTAAATTCCTTCTAAGTCTGATTTTTGACCAGTTCCGGTCGACCGGCCGGTCGACCGAATCTGTGTCAGGTTATACCGGTCGACCGTCCCAGTCGACCGAGGTTCTGGCAGATGCACGTATCCGTGTGCATGTCTGCCGGTCGACCGACACGGTCGACCGGACTATAGTTTTTGCTCTCTGGTTTTTTCGGTCGACCGGGTCGGTCGACCGAATGCCTGTAATGGTCATAATTTTGAACTAGCGGTCGACCGCACCGGTCGACCGAGCTAGCCGTTGAACAGTAACGGGCAGTTTTTAAAGAGCTGTTTATTTTTGTCTTTTTGTGTTTAAAATTAGTTTAATTAATATATTTTGAACTAATTACCTCCTAAACATCAGTAATTATGTTTTATCCCTAAACCCTAGCCCTCTCCTATAAATAGGGGTGTTTGGGGAGAGATTGGTTACAACAATTATTGCTACAAAATTCAAAAGTTTAAGGCTTTCAAAAGTTCTTGGTTTTTGTGCTAAATTCTCTCAATTTTCTGAAGGGTTTTCAAAAGATTTTCTCTGATTTCAATTTCTTTTCCTTACACACAAAAGAGCTTCAATTCTACTCATTATTCTCTAAGGACCTTTGTAAGGGAAGAGATTTTTAAAAGAGAGAGTTTGTGGTCTTGTGACTACTCAGAGATTCTTGTGATTGTAATTGTGGAGTTGGGTACTCCGGTTGTAATTGTTCTTTGTGATAGTGGAAGTAACTAGAATCCTTCTGGGGAAGGCGGGGAGTAGAGCTGGGTGCTCGAACCTCGATAACATATCCTTGTGTTTGCGATTGGTTTACTTTCTTGCACTCTTTACTTTACTATACTTGCTCTTATTCTTGCTCATCATAATCATTGTCATATTTACTTGCTTGCATTCATCTTGTGAATCTTGATTGGTAATTATTGTAGCTTTAAATTTTTATTTGCCCTTTGATTAGCATTGTCACCTATTCACCCCCCCCTCTAGGTGACTTTTCAATTGGTATCAGAGCTTGGACTCTAGGTTTGGCTTAACATCCATAGAGAGATCCTTAAAACTTGCTAATCAACATTTTCATTTCATCCATTCATCACTAGTAAACATGGCCGACAACATTAAATCCCCACCTAAATTTGATGGACTCAATTTCCCAATTTAGAAGGTTAGGATGACTATATTTTTACAATCTTTGGGTAGCTTAGTAGCCAAGTCCTTGACCAAACCCTATGAAGCACCTGATGGTGATGAGAGCACTTGGACCGACCTTGACTTTAAACTATATGAGGCTAACTCCAAGGCCCAAAACTCCCTATTAACCGCCTTGAATGAGGATGACCTTACACGGGTAATTCATTGCCAATCCGCCTATCAGATTTGGCAACACTTATTGGTCACACACGAGGGGACTTCACAAGTCAAGAGAGCTAAGATAGATCTCTTGAGGTCCCAATATGAGTCATTTAAAATGCTTGATGATGAGTCTATTGATAGTATGGCTACAAGGTTTACTAAAATCACTAATGGTCTTTCTTCCTTAGGTGATGACATCTCCAACGATCAAAAGGTGCGGAAAGTAATTCGGGCTCTTCCTTCATCATGGGAGATCAAGGCCACCACCTTGAAGGAGTTGAACGACAAGGACGAGATGGACCTCATTAGTCTCATTGGGAACCTAAAGACCCATGAGATGGAGAAGAAGGCAAGAGAAGAGGCCACTATTTCAAAGAAGAAATCCATAGCCTTCAAGACTTCATCCACCAATGATGACGATGAAGATGACGGAGAAGAAGATGAGGAGCTTACTCTACTTGTTCGCAACGTCAAGAGGATGTACCGGAAGAACAAACTCAACTTCCGGAGAAAATTTGAAGGCAAAGAGGAGCGGAGGATCATATGCTACAATTGCCGCAAACCCGGACATATCATGGCAGATTGTCCGGAGTTCAAGAAGAAAATGACTTCCTCCTTCAAGCCAAAGAAGCCGGAGGAAAAGAAAGCTTACAAAGCTACGTGGGATTCGGAAAGCGAGTCCGAAGAGGAGGTGGATCAAGCTAATATGTGTTTCATGGCAAACACACCCAAGGTAACCCCTCAATCCCTTGATGATGAAGATGATGATGTAAGTAAGGAAGTTCTAGTGCATGCTTTTGTAGAACTTTCTGAAACTTATGATAACAAGAAACTTGAATGCATAAAATTACAAAAAGAAGTTGCTTTTCTTAAGAATGAACTTGCTATGGTTTCTAAAGAAAAGGATAATATTTCTTCTAATCTCATTTCTATGCAAAAAGAATTTAATGCCTACAAAGTTTCTTGTAAAGTAAAATCTCCTATTATTGATGAACAAGAAATTTCTTCCTTTAAATCAAAAATGAATGATTTTGAAAAAGTTTTAAATGATTGTGCTTTTAATACCAAGAAACTTGAGAACATGTTTTCTAAAAAGCACACTTCACATGCTAACACTTCACAAGCTAAGAATTCTCATGCTCACACTACTCATGCTAAAGTTTCTCATGCTGACAAATCACACACTCACTATGCTTTTAAATATGGTAGAGTGTATAGATGCACATATTGTGGTAAAAATGGACATTTAGCTAAGTTTTGCTATGATCAACTAAATAGAACAAATAATCTTGTTTGGGTTCATGACACTAACCCTAGAGGACCCAAGAAAATGTGGGTACCAAAATCAAGTCTTAAATTGTTTGATGTAGGTACACACCAAAGCTCCAAGACGTAGGGAGCGGTGGTACCTTGATAGTGGTTGTTCAAGACACATGACATGGGACATCAACAACTTCACAACCCTATCAAGGTACATGGAAGGTGGCACCGTCACCTTCGGGGATGACTCCAAAGGAACTATCATCGGTATAGGTAACATTCAAATTGGTGCATCTCCTATTATTGAGAATGTTGTTTTAGTTGATGGTTTGAAACATAATTTGCTTAGCATTAGCCAACTTTGTGACCGTGGATTTAAAGTTGTTTTTGATGATTCTTCTTGCAAGATTTTTAATGTTAAATCTAATGATTGTATTCTTACCGGTTTTCGTGATAATAATGTTTATATTATTGACATGCTTAATTTAGATTGTTCTACTAAATGCTTGAATGCTTTTGATGAAAATTCTTGGCTTTGGCATTGAAGACTAGGACATGCATCTTTTGACCATATTTCTAGAATTAATTCAAAGGAATTGGTGAAGGGTATACCTTGCTTGAATTTTGAGAAAGACCGCATTTGTGGTGTGTGCCAACTTGGGAAACAAACCAAGTCTTCCTTTAAACCAATCAAGGATATCATGTCAACTAGGCCTTTAGAATTAATTCATATGGATCTTTTTGGACCAACTAAAACTAAGAGTTTAAATGGAAGTAGATTTGCATTTGTTTTGGTTGATGATTTCTCCCATTTTACTTGGGTTTTCTTTTTGCAACATAAAGATCAAACTTTTTCTCATTTTAAGATTTTTCGAAAAAGAGTTGAAAAAGAAAAAGGTTTTCCGATTTTGAAAATAAGGAGTGATAGAGGTGGTGAGTTTGTTAACCAACTCTTCATGACTTATTGTGATGAAAAAGGAATTAAGCATGAAATGTCTTGTCCTAGAACTCCACAACAAAATGGAGTTGTAGAAAGAAAAAATAGAACACTTCAAGAGATGGCTAGGACAATGATAAGTGAGTATGACCTCCCTCAATATTTATGGGCCGAGGCCGTAAACACCGCATGCTATATATCGAATCGTATTTATTTGTGCAAAAATTCTTCAAAAACATCATTTGAAATGTATCATTCTAGAAAACCAAATGTTGCATATTTCAAAGTTTTTGGATGCAAGTGTTTTGTTTTAAATACTAAGGATAATTTGGGTAAATTTGATGCTAAGGCTTATGAAGCTATTTTTGTTGGATATTCTTCTACTAGCAAAGCATATAGAGTGTTTAATAGATCTACACTTACCATTGAAGAATCCATGCATGTTAAATTTGAAGAATCTAATGTGATTGTTGAGAATGTTGTAGAGATTGAACCATTAGGTGAAGACAAGGAGAGACTATCCTTGAAGGACTCACCCGCTCAAGAAGAAAAGCTAGACCCTATAGGTGAAGTTCAAGAGGATAAGGAGGAAAGCTCTCAACCGCTTCCTAAAGCTTGGAGATACGCTACAAATCATCCGAAGGAGCTCATCTTGGGCGATGCATCTAGAGGAGTCACTACGCGCTCCAAACTCCATGACCTATGTGGTAACTTTGCTTTCATTTCTCATTTTGAACCCAAGGGCATTCTCGAAGCCGAGACGGACCCATATTGGTTGCTTGCCATGCAAGAGGAACTCAATCAATTTGAGCGCAACCAAGTTTGGCACCTTGTTCCTAAGCCCCACGATAGACCAATAATTGGTACTAAGTGGATCTTTAGAAACAAGATGGATGAGTCCGGAAATGTCATTAGGAATAAAGCTAGGTTAGTGGCCCAAGGTTACACTCAAGTTGAAGGAATTGACTTTGAGGAGACCTTTGCACCCGTAGCACGGCTTGAAGCCATACGGATGACACTAGCTTTTGCATGTTTTAAAAATTTTAAACTTTTTCAAATGGATGTAAAAAGTGCATTTTTAAATGGTTTTATTAATGAAGAAGTTTATGTTGCTCAACCTCCCGGTTTTGTTGATCATGTTCATCCCGATTTTGTTTTTAAACTTGATAAAGCTTTGTATGGATTGAAACAAGCTCCAAGAGCTTGGTATGAAAGGCTTTCTAGTTTTCTCATTTCAAATGATTTTGTTAAAGGCAAAGTAGACACAACTCTTTTTACTAAGCATGTTGATAATGATATTTTAATTGTGCAAATTTATGTTGATGATATAATTTTTGGATCTACTAATGAGCTTTTGTGCAAGGAGTTTGAAAAGGTAATGCAACTAGAATTTGAAATGTCTTCCATGGGTGAGCTTAATTTCTTTCTTGGACTCCAAATCAAGCAATTGCAAGACGGAACCTTCATTAACCAAGCCAAGTACGCAAAGGAGCTAGTAAAGAAGTTTGGGCTTGAAGGATCAAAGGCTTGCAACACTCCAATGGCAACTACAACCAAGCTTGATAAGGACGATCAAGGTAAAAATGTTGATATTAAATTATATAGAAGCATGATAGGAAGTCTTTTATATTTAACGGCAAGTAGGCCGGATATCATGTTTAGTGTGTGTCTTTGTGCTAGATTTCAATCGTGTCCTAAAGAGTCTCATCTTATTGCGGTAAAACGCATTATTCGTTATATTAAGGGCACAATTGGAATGGGTCTTTGGTATCCGAAAACTAGAGATTTTTCAATGACTAGTTATTCGGATGCCGACTATGCGGGTTGTAGAGTAGATAGAAAGAGTACTAGTGGGACATGTCAATTTCTTGGTAATTGTCTTGTTTCATGGTCCTCTAAGAAGCAAAATTCCGTAGCTCTCTCAACCGCCGAGGCGGAGTATGCTGCCGCGGGGGCTTGTTGTGCACAAGTCCTTTGGATGAAACATACTCTCCTTGATTTTGATTTGCACTTTGATCATATAAAAATATTTTGTGATAATACTAGTACTATACACATGACTAAGAATGCAAATCAACATAGTAAGACCAAGCACATTGAGATTAGATATCACTTTCTTAGAGATCATTTTGAGAAAGGTGATATAGATATTGATTATGTTTCTACGGATTTACAACTAGCCGATATTTTCACTAAACCTCTTGATTTTGCTAGATTTTCGTTTATTTGTGGAGAACTTAATGTTTGTATTATTGAATAGACATGTTTTTCATAACCCTTTTTGATGTATGACAAAAAGGGGGAGAATAAGTTTACATGGACAAAAATAAGTTCATTTGGTCTTGGTTCCATATGAATTTATATGTTTTGATTTTAATAAATTTTGATATGAGTTTTGTGTTTTATGAAATTGAGAAATCTTGTATATTGTTTCTATTGGTATTGTTTCTATTGGTATTGTTTCAATTTGGTTTCATTTGATATCTTTTCTAAGAATTCTTGTGTTTTAAGTTTAAATAATATAGCACAATTTGAGGGGGAGTTTTCTCCTCCCCTATATTTTGTTTATAGCCTATTTGTTTTGTCATCATCAAAAAGGGGAGATTGTTGGCCCAAAAGGTTACACTCTCCATTTGTTTTTGGTTTTGATGATGACAAACCAAATATGAGCTATTTGGTACTAATAAAGTTTGTTAAGATGAGTTTCAGGTTTGTACCAATTTGGAGGCCATTGCTTGCTATTGCAATAACTTCTAGGTTCATAAAGCTATGAAGGCATATTGCACATCAAGGAAGGATCATAGAAGAAGAAGGCTCTAGCAAGGATTGCATGGCTCAAAGATTGTGAAGATTACTATGCATACTTTATTTTTAGTTTTATAGTTTAGAAGTTTGTTAAAGAATAGTGGATAGGTTTGAAGCTCTATCACACACGTTTTTGCGCACATGTTCAATCCAAAATGTTTTCCTATAATTTATACAAAAATATTTTGCATACAAGATTTTGCCTACAGATATATATTTATGTTTTATACTAATCCCTGTTCAAAAGTATTTTTATCAAAATCTTAATCTTTTCTTAAATTCCTTCTAAGTCTGATTTTTGACCAGTTCCGGTCGACCGGCCGGTCGACCGAATCTGTGTCAGGTTATACCGGTCGACCGTCCCAGTCGACCGAGGTTCTGGCAGATGCACGTATCCGTGTGCATGTCTGCCGGTCGACCGACACGGTCGACCGGACTATAGTTTTTGCTCTCTGGGTTTTCCGGTCGACCGGGTCGGTCGACCGAATGCCTGTAACGGTCATAATTTTGAACTAGCAGTCGACCGCACCGGTCGACCGAGCTAGCCGTTGAACAGTAACGGGCAGTTTTTAAAGAGCTGTTTATTTTTGTCTTTTTGTGTTTAAAATTAGTTTAATTAATATATTTTGAACTAATTACCTCCTAAACATCAGTAATTATGTTTTATCCCTAAACCCTAGCCCTCTCCTATAAATAGGGGTGTTTGGGGAGAGATTGGTTACAACAATTATTGCTACAAAATTCAAAAGTTTAAGGCTTTCAAAAGTTCTTGGTTTTTGTGCTAAATTCTCTCAATTTTCTGAAGGGTTTTCAAAAGATTTTCTCTGATTTCAATTTCTTTTCCTTACACACAAAAGAGCTTCAATTCTACTCATTATTCTCTAAGGACCTTTGTAAGGGAAGAGATTTTTGAAAGAGAGAGTTTGTGGTCTTGTGACTACTCAGAGATTCTTGTGATTGTAATGTGGAGTTGGGTACTCCAGTTGTAATTGTTCTTTGTGATAGTGGAAGTAGCTAGAATCCTTCTGGGGAAGGCGGGGAGTAGAGCTGGGTGCTCGAACCTCGATAACATATCCTTGTGTTTGCGATTGGTTTACTTTCTTGCACTCTTTACTTTACTATACTTGCTCTTATTCTTGCTCATCATAATCATTGTCATATTTACTTGCTTGCATTCATCTTGTGAATCTTGATTGGTAATTGTTGTAGCTTTAAATTTTTATTTGCCCTTTGATTAGCATTGTCACCTATTCACCCCCCTCTAGGTGACTTTTCACCTTCATGTTCCAGACATCCGCAAGAATTTGATCTCCGGATCAATACTTAGTAAGAAAGGATTTAGAATTGTTTTTGAATCTGACAAATTTGTACTTACTAAGGGATGGATGTATGTGGGAAAGGGCTATCTTGTTGATGGACTTTTTAAAGTCAATGTTGCAGTGGTTGATAAAAAGTCCGTGTATTTGTACCCAAAGCTAATAAATAAAGGAAAATCTTCTGTTTATTTGCTTGAGTCTCCTAATTTGTGGCATGCTAGATTAGGGCATGTAAATTACAAGTCTTTGAAAAACTTGTCTAATCTGGGATATATTCCTAAACTCAACTTGGAAGAAATTCGCAAGTGTGAGATTTGTGTTGAGGCCAAGTTGGCTAAAAATTCATTTCACTCAATAGATCGAAATACAGAACCTTTAGGGTTAATTCATAGCGATCTATGTGACTTGAAGTTTATGCCAACTAGAGGCGGTAAAAAGTATTTCATTACTTTTATCGATGACTGTACAAGATACTGTTATGTGTATCTTTTAAACAGTAAGGATGAGGCAATAAATATGTTTATAACATATAAAGCCGAAGTTGAGAATCAACTCAACAAGAAAATCAAGATTCTAAAATCCGATAGAGGCGGAGAATATGAATCAAATGATTTTAGTGAGTTATGTGCTAGTTTTGGTATAATACATCAAACTACAGCACCATACACTCCTCAGCAGAATGGAATTGCTGAACGGAAGAACAGAACTTTGAAGGAGATGGTTAATTCCATGCTCGTAAGTTCTGGAGCTCCGCAGAACTTGTGGGGGGAAGCTCTATTAACTGCAAATCATATTCTAAATAGAATACCCACAAGAAACTTGGTCTAATACCATTCGAGTTATGGCATGGAAGGACACCTTCCTACCATTACCTCAAAATGTGGGGGTGCCTTGCAAAGGTGCTGGCACCATTACCCAAAAAGACTAAGTTGGGAGCAAAAACTATGGACTGCGTATTCATAGGCTATGCCTTGAATAGCAGTGCCTACAGATTTCTGGTTCATAAATCAGAAATACCTGATATTCATGTAAACATGATTATCGAATCTCGAGATGCTGTGTTCTTTGAAGATATCTTTCCGTACAAAAGGGAAGCAGATAAGACTTCTGGGAAAAGAACACACGAGATGGCATTCAGGGACGAAAGCCCCGAGGAACCAATTGTAAATGCGGAAATTGAACCAAGAAGTTAGAGATCTAGAATCTCAAAATCCTTTGGTCCAGATTTCATAGCATATGCTATTGAGAGCGAGCCTCAAACATTTAAAGAGGCTATGTCAACCCCAGAAGCACAAATGTGGAAAGAAGCTATAAATAGCGAAATAGAATCCATACTAAGTAATCATACTTGGGAATTGGTAAACTTGCCTCCTGAAAGTAAACCAATTGGGTGTAAGTGGATTTTCAAACGAAAATTAAAACCCGATGGATCTATCGATAAGTACAAGGCTAGATTAGTAGCCAAGGGTTATCGACAAAAAGAAGGACTTGACTACTTCGATACTTATTCACCAGTAACAAGAATAACGTCCATTCGGATGTTGATTGCGATTGCAGTATTGCACAACTTAGATATCCATCAAATGGATGTCAAGACTGCATTCTTAAATGGTGAATTAAATGAAGAAATATATATGGAGCAACCAGAAGGATTTAAAGTCAAGGGCCAAGAACACAAGGTGTGTAAATTGGTAAAATCCTTATACGGTTTAAAGCAAGCTCCAAAACAATGGCATGAGAAATTTGATGGTGTCATGATCAAAGATGGATTCACTATCAATGAATGCGATAAGTGTGTTTACACGAAAACAGTTGGAAACACATGTATCATTGTTTGTCTTTATGTAGACGACATGTTGATACTTGGGACTAATATTGAGATTATTAAGTCCACTAAACGAATGTTATCCAACAGTTTTGATATGAAGGATCTAGGGGTTGCTGATGTAATTTTAGGAATTAAAATTACTAGAACACCAGATGGAATCAGTCTATCTCAATCTCACTACGTGGATAAGATGATAGAAAGATTCAAGGATCATGGGATAAAGGAGAATACAAATCCTTTTCTCCCACACGTCCACCTTCATAAGAATACAGGAACTGGGATACGCCAGTTGGAGTATTCGCAGGTTATCGGAAGTCTAATGTATTTGATGAATTGCACTAGACCCGATATTGCTTACGCTGTAAGCAAGTTAAGTAGATACACTAGCAATCCTAGTGATCTACACTGGACCGCTCTACTACGAGTATTGGGTTACGTATCACATACCAAGGAATATGCCTTGAGATATGGAAAGTATCCTCCTGTACTGGAAGGATACAGTGATGCTAATTGGATTGCAGATTCTGAGGAATCAAAATCAACTAGCGGATACGTATTTACTCTAGCAGGAGCAGCGGTATCTTGGAAATCTTCTAAGCAAACATGTATTGCCCGTTCCACTATGGAATCGGAATTCATAGCCTTAGATAAGGCTGGAGAAGAAGCAGAATGGCTTCGACAATTCTTAGAAGATATACCGTTATGGCAAAAGCCAGTGCCCGCTATATGTATACACTGCGACAATCAAGCAGCTATATCTAGGGCACAAAATGTTTTATACAACGGTAAGTCTAGACATATTCGTCGTAGACATAATACCGTGAAGCAGTTGCTCTCAAATGGAATTATCTCTATTGACTTTGTATCGTCAAAGGATAATTTAGCGGATCCGCTTACTAAAGGTTTAAGTGGAGAGCGTATAAACTGCGTATCGAGGGGAATGGGTCTAAAAGCCTAACCTTACCGAGTCAGCTTAATGGAAACCTCACTTAGCGACTGGAGATCCCACGGACTAAGTTCAAGAGGAAAAACTAGTTATGATTGACTCAGCAAGTAAGCACTTGGGAGTTTGACTCTAATCCATTCCTAAGGTGCACATAAGTGCTTTTCTACAAGTGGATTAAGGATAAGCTTAAATGCTTTTAATGATGCCTATATCTTGTTACTAAACAAGTGGAGTAGAGTAGACTACTCTTAATAGGTCCATCACCTATGTGAGTATAGAGTTGGGTCGGCTCTTTGGGAATCTCTATGGAGGCTGTTATTCGCTAAAGATACTCTCTGAAACCAAGAATGTCCAGGGCCAAAACGGACACAACCGAGAACCAAAGTTGATTTGGAAAGTTACTGTGTGAAGCTTGTTGACTTGGCTTACACTAACGGCTAACAGTTCAAGACCTAGTTCACTGATTAGCCAGTAAGTCCGATAAAGCTCTCACTATGGAAGGTTCAAGACCTAGTTCACCTATCCTTATGCAGTTTCTTTTCTAAAGTACCTTACACAATAGTGTCAGTCTCTTTGTGTGTCATTTCCTTGAATCTCCATTCATTGTGGGGGATTGTTGGAATTGAAGAATATAAAGGTGAATCTTCGAGTTGAATTATGGCAAGATCCGTTGATCGAATCAACCGGATGATGGTTGGAGTGTGTTCTCCTTCCATTGGTGATGAATGTGGTATATTCACATGTTCAATTCCGACTTCGAATGAATGAGATATTCAAGTCCAAAGATTGCCTAATTCAAAGCCAAAAAGGGACTAAAGTTAGCTACAAGCATTTAGTCCCACATTGGCCATGTGATGGAAGCTTATGGGGTATAAATAGAGGAAAATGAGAACAAAGGGTGTGCCCTTTGGGTACTTGGAGTTTTCGCGCGCGAAAAGGAGGGAACTATGCACGTACATACGTACGTGCGCGCACGCGCGCCGCCGCTGGCGGCGGCGCCGGGGCCGGGGCCGGGCCTCGGGCCTGGGCCTGGGCCTGGGCTGAGTTCCCTACCTGGTTCTTTTCGAATCAGGGTCCGTAGTTGCAGCCCGCCCGCGAAAGGATTCGAACCACCCGCCAACGGGTGTCTGCGCGAACGGATCCGAACCGTTCGCCAACCGCTGTCGGAAAACCGACAGAGCGGTTGGGCGGTTGAACAGTTGCGACGGTTCTGTCCGAACCGTCGCAACTGCTGACTTTTGGCGGACGAGAATGCCCTTCCAGAGCGCTATAAATAGCGCTCCAGAATTCCATTCTCAGATACACCAACTCCAAGAAAATCTCTCTCTCTCTCTACAGTTTTGAATTGAATTCTGAACTGGGCTCCAGCGAAGTGGGAATCCACGACTTCCAGAGCGACTTCCAGCGAAGTGGGAATCCGCGACTTCCAGAGTGAAGTGGGAATCCGAAGCACCTTCCTAAAGGAGATTCTACCAAATTCTTCAACCTTCCTACATCCTTAACAGTGGGTGTTCCTCCAAAAGAGTAAGACAAATATTCATTTGAAATTTGTCATTATACCGCTGCTTTGCTAATCCTGTGTAGGTACTGGTTGACTACGGTTCGACCGTACGGTGATTTGGTAGTGCTATCCAAATACCGTGAAGAAGTGTTGTATCTTGGGAGACCAGCGTCCATTATCCCGTTAGCACCGGTGCGGGGGACGTAATTGTCTTAAGGAGATTCGCTCTAAGCGTACCTCACTTCAAATACTGTATAAGTGGATTAAGTCCTTTATACAGGGGATATACTTTACAGTATATCGAGATTGACTTAGATTCAGTCTAAGTGATACTGTATAAGTGGATTAAGTCCTTTATACAGGGGATATACTTTACAGTATATCGAGACTGACTTGGATTCAGTCTAATTGGTGCTTAAATCAAGGAAGAAAATTGAAAGGTGGTTCTTAAATTAAGGAACGTTCTATTGAACGGAAAACCTCCCACCTGATATTTGCCGACCTGGCCAATTAGATTGTTGATATCTCAGTGATCTTGATTAGTTGTCAGATTGATTCTTGTTAAGCAGGATACCCAACACCATGGACAAGGAGGCAACAAAGGTGGTGAGAGATGCCAAGACCCTGAACAGAAGTTGAGCTCTGATGGAGTAGTTCTTGTGGGATTCCTGAGATGGGCACTGTTCCCTCTTTGGAGTGATATTGCTCTCCATTGATTTAGAGAGAGAAGAAATTGATGAAATGATTGATGATTGGAGAGATGAGTGGGGATCCTTATATTTATACAGGAGGAGGAGGAGGAGGAGGTGGTGGTTACAAATTGAGAACTGGAGTGAGAGAACTGCCAGCATGGGCAGTTGGAGGTTACACAACTTAGAACAATACAAAAGCTCGGGGGATAAGGTCACCTACGGTCGGCTTACCTTACTTTCTCAACAGCTCGAGGGATCAGGTCACCTAAGCAGGCAAAGTTGCCTGTTGAGTTTTGAACATATTATCATGGGAGAGGTGTGAAGTCACCAGGTGGTGAGTGTAACAAGTGAATTGCTGTGTCCATCCTTGAAGGAAGGAAACAGTGCCATTTCCCATTATGTCAGCAATTTTATTGTGTTCGTGTTGGTTTGTTCTGCTGCAGAGATCCGATGATTGTGGCACAATACAGTGTTTGGACTCCTACATCTACTGCATAATGAATGATAATGATAGCTACAACAGAAATAGGCTTTAACGGTGGTTTAAAACCGTCGTTAAAAGCAACGACGGCGGCCTAAAAATCACCGTATATCCGGGCGATATTGTAAGCTGGAAGGCAACAACGGCGGTTTTAAACCGCCGTGAAAACTCCTCATTTAAAATATATATATATATATATATATATATATATATATATATATATATATATATATATAATTTTAACGTGGTTCCCTCTTAGTCCTCCTCGTTCATTCCCGTCGGCGATCCCCTTGTCATTCTCGTGATCCCCTCGTCCTCCTCTTTCATCTCGCTTAGTGATCCCCTCCTTCTCCTAATTGCAGATAGATTCAAATTAGATCAAACATATATCATAATCAACTCTGAAATATTACGGGGAGATAGAGAGATCACCTTGATGAATGAGGGGAGATGGGGAGATCAAACTCGCCTTAATGAACGAGGGTGAGAGGAGAGAGCGATGATTTGAAAGCAGATCACAAAGAGTCCAATGTAGGAAGAGAGAGGAAGTCGACGAAGTCATCGGCCAAATTCAGCAACAGCAGCAGCAGCAGTAGCATGGTCGACCGAGCCGGTCGACTGTTGGGAAGCAGCAGTAGCAGCAGTAGCACGGTCGACCGGCCCGGTCGACCGTTGTGCACCAACGTGCACAAGGTTGTAACGGTCAACTGCCCGGTCGACCGACTGAAAGTGCCTAACTCTCGGTTAGGCACGGTCGACCGGCACGGTCGACCGGTGCTTGTGGTTGGTCGACCGATCGGTCGACCGACAGTCGGGTCGGGCTGTTTCGGAAAAGTTGCTAAATCGAAAATCTGCTCAACTTGGGAATTTTTCTTAGGGTTTTTTTCCTGGGGTATATGAGAGAGGTTGAGCTCTCCTCATTGGTAATGCTGTAATTGTTGTATTGATTCACAAAAATCAATAGAAACTCTCTCTTCCTTGCCCCGAGGACGTAGGCGAAATTGGCCGAACCTCGTTAAATCTGATTTTGTGTTCTTCTCATTAATTGCTTGGTATTTGCTGTTGGTGGTACTGTTATTTTGCATCTGGGATCTAGGGTTTCCTCTACGTGGTTGTTGTTTGGCGCACAACAAGTGGTATCAGAGCATCCCAGGTTCGTCGTGGGATTATCTGGAGATTCAAAGGGCATCGATTGCTGATTTGGTGGAGATCGTGTGTCGATCTCAGATCAGCGTTGGGACTGTTCGTGGGATCGTGTGTCGATCTCAGAACAGCGCGTGAAGTGCTCAAGGAATCATTGGAGGAGTAGATCTGGTCAGAAACTCATCTAGGGTTTCGTGAGGAGATAAGGATCTGATCTTTATTGAAGTTATTTGTCTATCTCCGTTGGTTTTTTTCGCATTACATAGAGGATTCAGTTAGAGAGATGGCAGAAGAAAATACATCAGTGAGGACCATGAATCCTCATCCGAGGATTGATGTGGTGAAGTTTAATGGCACTAACAATTTTGGCATGTGGAGGTGCGAGGTGATGGATGCCCTGAATGCATCTAACCTCGAGGATACTCTACGTCTGGAGAAGAAGCGAAGCACAACCGCTGAAGAAGAGTGGGAGAAGATGAACCAATCTACGTGTGGTTTGATCAGATCGTATCTAACACAAGACATCAAATATCTTGTGTTACACGAGACATCTGCGAGGCAGTTGTGGGAGATCCTTGAAAGAAAATATCTGACCAAGAGATTGAATCGAGATTACAGCTGAAAAGCAAGCTGTACGGGTTTCAGATGAAGAAGGGATGCTCCGTGAATGAACATCTGAATCGCTACACGAAGCTTCTTACGGATTTGGTCAATGTGGATGTCAAGATAGATGAAGAAGATAAAGCGGTAATTCTCTTGAACTCCCTTCCTGCAAAGGAGTATGAGACTTTTACCTTAACCTTCATAAATGGGAGACAGTCCCTTGACTATCATGAAGTGTCATCTGCTTTGGCAAATTATGAGACGAGGAGGAAGGAAAGACAGCCTTCTCAGGCAAGCTCATCAGCAGAGGCGCTAGCAGTAAGAGGCAGGGGTTCATATAGGAAGGGCAAAGATGATAGAGGGAGATCGAAGTTCAGGCCAGGTTATCGAGATCTGAAGAAGAACCAGTGTGCCTTCTGTAGAGAATTAGGGCACTGAAAAGTTGACTGTCCAAAGGCTAAAGGGAAGAAGAAGGAGTCTAAGACTGAGGCGAATCTTACAAAGGTGGTCAGTACTCAGAGCAGTACTTCACAGGCAGGTGGATCAGACTCGGACTCGTCAGTTTTCTCATTCTCTGTCACTACTCCCATCGTTGGCTACTGAAGAGAAAATGAGGGAATTTTGGATACTGGTGCTACATACCATGTGTGCCCTAACCGGGATTGGTTTTCTAGCTTTGAGAAGCTGGAGGGATGTTCAGTCATTATGGGCGATGATCATCCATGTATCATGGAGGGTGTAGGAACAATCCAAATCAAGATGTTTGATGGGATGGTAAGGGAACTGAAGGAAGTGAGGTATGTACCTCAACTGGAGAGAAACCTAATCTCTGTTGGAGCTTTGGAGGCATTAGGCCTTGTGGTGTCAATTAAGGAAGGAGTCCTTAAGATGACCAAAGGCTCGATGGTGGTATTGAAGGCCATTCGCAGGAACAATCTTTACTACTTGAATGGTAGTACTGTTACAGGACAAGTGGCGGCTTATACTAATTCAGATGAAGACTCAATCATGCTATGACATATGAGGCTGGGACACGTAGGAGAAAAGTCTTTGCAAACTCTTGCAAGACAAGGAGTATTGAAAGGTGCCGGAACCTGCAAGTTGGAATCTTGTGAACACTGTATCATCGGAAAGAAGACCAAGGTGAAGTTTGGCACAACAACACATTGCACCAAGGGGATTCTGGACTATGTTCACACTGACGTTTGGGGACCTACCAAGACTGCATCAATTGGAGGTAACCATTACTTTGTGTCATTTATTGATGATTATTCTAGGCGTTGTTGGGTATATACCATGAGACACAAAGGGGAAGTCCTAGAATTGTTTGTGAAGTGGAAGAAGAACTTGGAGAGAAGTACGGGAAGGAAAATCAAGGTCCTCCGTTCAGATAATGGAGGAGAATACAAGTCTGATCCTTTCCTTCAGCTATGTCTTAATGAGGGCATAGAGAGACACTTCACAGTGAGGGAGACACCGCAACAGAACGGGGTAGCAGAGAGGATGAACAGGACTTTGCTAGAGAAGGTCCATTGTATGTTGTCCAATGCCGGTTTATCGAAGAACTTCTGGGCTGAGGCTTTGGCATATGCATGCTATCTTGTGAACATGTTGCCTTCGTCTGCGATAGGGGGGAAACTCCTCTCGAGGTTTGGTCGGGAAAAACAGCTACTGATTATGATTTGCTAAGGGTATTTGGTTGTCCAGCCTATTATCATGTCAAGAATGATAAGTTAGACCCAAGAGCAAAGAAGGGCGTGTTCGTCGGTTTCAAGAAGGGAATCAAAGGGTTCAAGATCTAGGATCTAACGGACATGAAGTTTCTCCTCAGCAGGGATGTCACATTTGATGAGGCTTCTATGTTGAAGCCTAAGGTCTCTCAACAGGTGGAGAGTAGCAAGACCAAAGATGTATCGCAGCAGGTGGAGAATGATACTAATCCACTACCTCTAGAAAGTTCAGCATCGGTGAGGATCATACCTAGGGTGACACAGGGTAATGATCAAGCAGATGAGAAAGATGCTGATGATGAAGAGGGTCAAGAACAGGTCATAAGTAATGTTCCTGACTCTACTGCAGTTGAAAGACCAAGAAGAAACACAAGGAAACCAGGTTGGCTCACTACAGATATGGTCGTGGCGTATGCACTTCCGGTCGTTGAGGAGGCTATTCCGTCCACCTTCAGAGAAGCTGAAATCAGTTCAGAGTCGAAGATGTGGAGAGAAACCATGGAAGAAGAGATGAAGTTTCTTTACAAGAACGACACTTGGGAACTCAAAAGGTTACCCAAAGGGAAGAAGGCGATAGGCTGTAAGTGGGTGTATGTAAATAAGCAGGGATCTCTCAAAGAAGATTCGGTGCGCTACAAGGCCAGATTGGTAGCAAAATGCTATGCTCAAAGGGAAGGAATTGACTACAATGAGGCATTTTCTCCTGTTGTAAAGCATTCGTCAATTCGCATCTTATTGGCTTTGGTGGCACAGTACGAGTTGGACCTTGATCAACTCGATGTAAAGACCGCCTTTCTCCATGGTGATCTAGATGAAGAGATCTAAATGTCTTAGCCAACAGGGTTCAAGACTGCAGGGAAAGAAGATATGGTATGCAAGCTGAAGAAGTCGCTGTATGGGTTGAAATAGTCTCCTAGACAGTAGTACAAGCGGTTCGACAACTTCATCAGAGGAAAGAAGTACACACGTAGCCACTATGACCCATGTGTGTATTACAACAAGCTACCGACAGGGGAGTATATCTATCTACTTCTGTATGTAGATGATATGCTTATTGCTTTAAGGTCTAGATCTGCAATTGATGCACTGAAGAGGGACTTATCTTCTGTATTTGAGATGAAGGATCTTGGTGAAGCAAAGAAGGTGCTAGGCATGGAAATTACTCGAGACTGAAGGGTTGACAGGATGAGCTTGACACAGAAGGGGTATTTGCAAAAGGTACTTCAGAGGTTCAACATCGGCAAGGATGCGAAGTCTGTAAGTATACCACTGACTCCTCATTTCAAGTTATCTGCTATGATGTCTCCAAAGAATGTTGAAGAACGTGAGTACATGACTCACGTCCCATATGCTAGCGCAGTTGGTAGTCTTATGTATGCTATGGTGTGTACAAGACCAGATCTTGAAAAACACCTAGAGGGGGGTGAATAGGTGTAAATGCTAATCTAGAAACTAAATGCGCTAAATGCGAAAGCTTAAACAAATTTTGTAACACACTTAATACAACTAACAAGTGTAGCCGAATTCCCCGTGAAGGGCTCTGGACTAACTCCTCTTGATTCCCCTAAATAAGGGTTGAGGTGCTATATGAAGCTCTTGTGGTTAAGTATAAGTGAGGCACACACAAGCAATCCAAGCATATAATGAATAGCAAT
Organism: Agave tequilana; assembly: GCA_038442645.1. Lineage (NCBI taxonomy): Eukaryota > Viridiplantae > Streptophyta > Magnoliopsida > Asparagales > Asparagaceae > Agave > Agave tequilana. The sequence continues at coordinate 36,434 of JAVJIF010014522.1, read as the reverse complement.
ATGAATCAATGCAAGGACAACACAAGCAAATAGATATGAATGATTTGAATGATGCTTTGCACAATAAAAAGAGAGAGAGTTGAGAGACAATGGATCAAACGCAAAGACAAGATATGTTTCGAGGTTCGAGCCCCTAGCTTTACATCCCCGCCTTCACCACCGTGAAGGATTTCCAATCCACTATCTCCCACGAGGGAACCTCCACAGAGGAGGATTTGTTACAACAATAGGAGTACCAAACTCCTATCTCAAACACCGCCTCACAACCGAGGGGTAGGCCCGTAGCCAAACAACAACCAACACCTCTACCAAAGAGGGTTTACAAACCAAACTCCACCTCTCACTAGAGGGAGCAAACCACAATCTCAACCTCTACCAAAGAGGGAGCAAACCAATCACCCGATCAACCTCTACCAAAAAGGGATACAACAAAAGCAAGGGTTTTTACAACAAGTGGTTTCTTTCAACCACAAACAATCTCTCTTTCCTCTTTTCCACAAAACAAGATCCTAATAGAATAGGATAGATGATAGCTCAAGTGTGGAAAACTAAGTGTTTTGATCAAAGAAATTCTCTTGGGAAAACACCAAAAATGATATAGAAATTTTAGCTCAAAAACAATTCCCAAAACCTAATTTCTTTGAAATAAAACAAAACACTTAAAACAAACAAAATGAATCTTTTTGCTCTTTAAACTCTTTTGAAAACTTCTTTTTAAAACCAGAGAGTAGGAAAAATTAGCTCAGAAAAACTTGGCTAAAACCCCCAAGAAATGGGGTATTTATAGCCCAAACAGAAAACTAGCCGTTAGGCTGATCTGGCAGCCTGGCAGGCTGGCGGTCGACCGGCTGGTCGACCGCCAACGGTCATAAATATGACCGTTGGGCAATCCCGGTCGACCGCCCGGTCGACCGCCCAGATACAGAGAGCAGGGCTCTCTGGTCCGGTCGACCGGTCGGTCGACCAGCCCACTGTGCTGCCAGACGTGCACAGCTTTGTGCACGTCAGTCGACTGCACAGTCGACCGGCCCTTGGTGCGGTTGACTGTGCGGTCGACCGACCTGGCCTGTCAGCCAGTTCTGGGTCAGAAACTGGGGATGAAATATTTCTAAAGATCTTATAAAAACTTCTAAAAATCCCCAAAAATAGTTTTATCTTTTTACATTGATATATAAACTTGTGATAAACATTTTAACTCAAATATCAAGCATATGAAACCATTTTGTGTTTTAACATTTTTACCAAAAACCAAAACTTGTATTTTGTCAAACTTGAATTTTTCAACATATGAATAGGAAAGTCAAAATAAGTTTGTCTAAGAAGTTTAAGCATGCATGTATAGAAAGAATACATCTACTATACATATAAACCATTTAAACTTGTTTTGATCAATCTATTCATGAAAACAAATATCGGTTAAACTAAAAACCGAAAAACCATAAAAACGTGTGTGTTGTGCACTTGAGCATATCAACTATTCTTATCTTTACAAATGGATCTAAACACACTAAACTAAAACTAGGATACCTAAGTCTTCTTGACGATCTTCCATCTTCAAGCCGACTCGATCACAAACGTGATCCACCGAGTGCAAAGGTATGATCTTGATACTCGGGCACTGGAATCACCAAGTGAAGGCTTCCAAAACTCTTCTTTTTGAAGCAATCACCAACTAATATCTTGTTTAATGATCTGAAACTAAAATCACAAGATTATTAGTAAACATAACTACATGAGTTAATCATCATCAAAACTAGAGAGGAAGGCCTCCGGGCCAACAATCTCCCCCTTTTTGATGATGACAAAACTCATGGAGTTATATATGCATAGATTAAAGTTAAACTTCAAAGAAGCTCCCCTTAACTTATGCATAAACAAAAATAAACATAATGAATATGCAATGAAGGCTCTTAAACATGAATGCATGATATGCATAAACAATAAAAAGGCTCTAGATACCAATGAAATGTTCAAAAACAAAAACATGCTCTAGATACCAATTAAAATTAAACTAAATTAAACTTAATATATGCAAAAATATAAATATGCATATATAAAACATGTACAAATCATGCATATATAGAGAAGATTTTGAGTATAGTTTGAGTTTTATATGCATGTTAAACTCTCAAATAATTCTCCCCCTTTTGTCAATCATCAACAAAGGGGTAAACAATCAAAACAAAACAAAATTTTCTCCCCCTTTTTACTACAAAGAAACAATCATCAATAAAGGGGTAAAAGCAAAACTAAATCAATAATTTTTTTTTCTTTTTGTTCGAAACAATGAATCAACAAAAGGGTTAATAAAAACAATATTTTCCCCCTTTTTGTCTAAAACAAAAACAAAAACCAAATAGGGGTGACAATCAATTAAGATATCAATTGAAAATATGTCAAAGAAGCATCTTGATACCAATTGAAAGTAAATATAGATCAATCAACAAATGGTATATGCGATATACATTCATGAAGAGGAAGATGTGAAGCTTCCCTACATAGATACATTACATGAAGGAGGGATGACAAGCCCTAATTCACATAACGTATACTATGCAATGCATAAGAGGAGATGTGAAGCTCCCCCTACACATGTGTACCACATAAAGAAGAGATGTCAAGCTCCTCAATACAAGATACACTCAACATGAATCTATATGTAGAAGAGATGTTAAGCTCTCCTTACATATAGGCAATACATATCAAAACTTTTGTATTCATTTTCTTTAAACAAAATTTGAGATACCAATTTTAAAAACATTCAAATAAACATCTTGATATCAAAAGAGAGTATTTTTCTTTTCAAGTATATGATATCAATTTCAAATTTTTATTTTCTATCATAAAGCAAGGGAGTGGAAATACAAATACCAATTGAAATATGAAAAACGAATTTTCTCCCCCTTTATGAAATACCAACAAAAATAATGCGTAAGCTCGAAATAAGATACCAATTGAAAATTGAATCAATTGAAACAAATTGAAACTCAAGGTGTTGGGTTATGCTAAGCTTGAGTAAACAAAAACTAAAATTTGTGATATTTTTGAACACAAATAAAACATATATATGTATGAAAAGTTTAATACCAATCGAAATTGATACTATTTGAAGAGAAAGCATACATACATACAAACATATATGAGTATACCAGAAAGATCAAAATTGATACCAATTGAAAGAATCCAATGATACCAATTGAAACAACAATAATATCAAAGTATAACTCATATAACCTATCCTCCCAATCATGTTCAAGTTTAAAATGATATTCAATATAAGGCATACATGAGCATGATCGCCCATCCATCCGCCCGTGGATGGTAGGGGTTTTCAAAATTAGGTTTGAAAAATAAAGTATGTTTGAAAAACTCTATCATAACGAAGAATACCGTAACTAGTTATTGAAAAATTTGTAAACTAGTACGAAATCCTTCAAGGAATAAAACAAAATTATTTTTCATGAAAATATGAAATTCACAAAATAGTCAACACTCATAATCAATTAAGCATAAATATGACTCATGAAAACAAACACATGAGTGAACAATAAATGTGAGTGTACAAATACAATGTGAAGATCATAATCATGAAAAATGGTCAATAAGCTCAATATTCCTTGAAACATGAAAATATGAAAATCATCAAAACTTATTTAATCTTCAAGGTATATGTATGTCTTATACAAACTAAAGTATACATACATATCCAAACACAACGAGTCCACAAAGATATATGCATGAAGGCACGTGGCTCAAAAGGATGTATATGTATAAACAATAATTTGGATGTAATAGACATATACATGAAGTTAAACATAAACACAAAAACATGAAACAAATCCAAAAATGGGAATACAAGTTTAAAATGCATGAATCATCAAAACTAGACTATACTAGCACATCTAATGGGTTCAAATAAGCATTCAAGCTCAAACATATATAGATTTATTTGTGGCCCACTATATGTACAAGTATATACCAAGTTTTAATGAAAACTAACATCTAAACATGTAATCAATGCATGAAGCATAAAAACAAGATATGAATAAACATGAAAAACATAAACATGATTATTATGTAAATTCACATATTATTAGAGCTAAGATAAACATGATAGCTAAACATATGCGAGAACACAACATAATAGTCCATATTAAACATGGGTGTCTCAAAGGCTATACATGCATGTCAAGGGTCTAATAATCATGGCATTTTCATAATAATCTATAAACATTGAAACATGCTATAAAACAAATGATATGAAAGCATGTAAATAAAACGGGAGTAAAGGATTGTCACCAAAACCGAAGAAGCAACTCTCCTTGTCTCCAAAACATGGTGGTCTTCCCACCAAACCTTCCTTGAAAGTGATGCATCCAAATGATTTCCATGAAGCTCGGAACGCATCCACTCCAAAGTACCGCTACTCTCACGTCATGTGAGAGTCCACACCTACATCATATACAAGAGGGGTGGTCTTTAGTACCCACAACTTTTTGGGTCCATGGGGATTAGTACCTTCTCTAACCCAAACAAACTTATTTGCTAAATTAGAAACATGTATACGATCATAACAAAATTTAGCAAGGTGGCCCTTACGTCCACAATGTGTACAAGTGTACACATGAGCATACAAGTGATGATGGTGTCCGTGAGGAGCATGTGCATGCCGTGAGGGGTGTGCATGAAAAGATGGAACTTGTTTCTTTCGAACCAAGGTTTTCAAGCGTGTATGGTTCATGGCACATTGGCTCATAGTGGAGCCCAAACAATCCATTTTCTTCTTAATTAAATTCATATCATTTTCAATCAAAGAAAAAGTGGAACATGCAATAGGTGAAGTGTGAGATACTACCCTAGCATGGCAAACATGTGCATCAATCTTATTTTGTAAAACTTCATTTTTCTTTAAACAAACATTTAAATCATTTGAAATAGAAATAATTTTATTTTTCAAAGCAACATTCTCTTTTAAAATAACATCAACTTTTGAAGACAAGTTTTCATTTTTCTTTAAAATAACATGTCAATCATTTTTAAATTTTAAAAATTCATTTTCTTTTAGTGCAAGGTCTAATTGAGATCTCAATGAATCCCTTTCATTATAGACCTCAACCTTCTCTTGCAAAACCTTGTCAAGTCTAGAATGCAAACTTTATTTTCTTTTTCAATTCCTAGACTTTCTTTTCAAAATCTTATATTTTTCAAAACAATTTTTCACACACATTAGATAGTTCTTCATTTAAAGCATAGGCATCAATATTCTCATCACATGAAGAACTAGCATCAAAACTATCTAGTTGAGTTTCCGATTGTACCTCAAGGGAGTCATTCCCTTGGATCATGAAGCATTGTGACTCGGATTCTCCACTAGACTCCTCTTCTTGTTGGATTGGCATTTGAAGCTCGGAGGTGGTGGTGGTTGTCAACTTGTTCCAAACTGCAAAGGCGGAATCAAGATTAGAAACATGCATAAGATATTCTTTAGGTAGCGTGCTTCTAATGGCCTCAAGGGCTTGTGCATTGGCCCCTATATGCTTGCTATCACTAAGGTAGGATTCCTTGGTAATGGCAAGGTGAACCTTATATCCTAGGGTTTGTAAATAAATGGACATCTTAGTCTTCCAAACAACAATGTTGGAAGGGTCAAACATAGGTGGGATCATGAAGTCCATGGGTCCAAACTATATGTGTGCAAGCAAACAAATGTGCAAATGCAAATGATAGATTAGCAAACAAGGGATCTCACTCCTAGGATGTTAAGCCTAAAGTATCAGGAGCGTAGGCTCTGATACCAATTGAAAAACACCTAGAGGGGGTGAATAAGTGTAAATGCTAATCTAGAAACTAAATGCGCTAAATGCGGAAGCTTAAACAAATTTTGCAACACACTTAATACAACCAACAAGTGTAGCCGAATTCCCCGTGAAGGGCTCTGGACTAACTCCTCTTGATTCCCCTAAATAAGGGTTGAGGTGCTATATGAAGCTCTTGTGGTTAAGTATAAGTGAGGCACACACAAGCAATCCAAGCATATAATGAATAAGCAATATGAATCAATGTAAGGACAACACAAGCAAATAGATATGAATGATATGAATGATGTTTTGCACAATAAAAAGAGAGAGTTGAGAGACAATGGATCAAACGCAAAGACAAGATATGTTTCGAGGTTCAAGCCCTTAGCTCTACATCCCCGCCTTCACCACCGTGAAGGATTTCCAATCCACTATCTCCCACCGAAGGAACCTCCACCGAGGAGGATTTGTTACAACAATAGGAGTACCAAACTCCTCTCTCAAACACCGCCTCACAACCGAGGGGTAGGCCCGTAGCCAAACAACAACCAACACCTCTACCAAAGAGGGTTTACAAACCAAACTCCACCTCTCACTAGAGGGAGAAAACCACAATCTCAACCTCTACCAAAGAGGGAGCAAACCAATCACCCGATCAACCTCTACCAAAGAGGGATACAACAAAAGTAAGAGTGTTTACAACAAGTGGTTTCTTTCAACCACAACAATCTCTCTTTCCTCTTTTCCACAAAACAAGATCCTAATAGAATAGGATAGATGATAGCTCAAGTGTGGAAAACTAAGTGTTTTGATCAAAGAAATTCTCTTGGGAAAACACCAAAAATGATATAGAAATTTTAGCTCAAAAACAATTCCCAAAACCTAATTTCTTTAAAATAAAACAAAACACTTAAAACAAACAAAATGAATCTTTTTGCTCTTTAAACTCTTTTGAAAACTTTTTTAAAACCAGAGAGTAGAAAAAAATTAGCTCAGAAAAACTTGGCTAAAACCCTAAGAAATGGGATATTTATAGCCCAAACAGAAAACTAGCCATTAGGCTGATCTGGCAGCCTGACAGGCTGGCGGTCGACCGGCGGTCGACCGCCAACGGTCATAAATATGACCGTTGGGCAATCCCGGACGACCGCCCGGACGACCGCCCCGATACAGAGAGCAGGGCTCTCTGGTCCGGTCGACCGGTCAGTCGACCGGCCCACTGTGTTGCCAGACGTGCACAGCTTTGTGCACGTCGGTCGACTGCACGGTCGACCGGCCCTTGGTGCGGTCGACCGTGCGGTCGACCGACCTGGCCTGTCAGCCAGTTCTGGGTCAGAAACTGGGATGAAATATTTCTAAAAATCTTATAAAAACTTCTTAAAATCCCTAAAATAGTTTTATCTTTTTACATTGATATATAAACTTGTGATAAACATTTTAACTCAAATATCAAGCATATGAAACCATTTTTGTGTTTTAACATTTTTACCAAAAACCAAAACTTGTATTTTGTCAAACTTGAATTTTTCAACATATGAATAGGAAAGTCAAAATAAGTTTGTCTAAGAAGTTTAAGCATGCATGTATAGAAAGAATACATCTACTATACATATAAACCATTAAACTTGTTTTGATCAATCTATTCATGGAAACAAATATCGGTTAAACTAAAAACTGAAAAACCATAAAACGTGTGTGTTGTCCACTTGAGCATATCAACTATTCTTATCTTTACAAATGGATCTAAACACACTAAACTAAAACTAGGATACCTCAGTCTTCTTGACGACCTTCCATCTTCAAGCCGACTCGATCCCAAACGTGATCCACTGAGTGCAAAGGTATGATCTTAATGCTCGGGCACTGGAATCACCAAGTGAAGGCTTCCAAAACTCCTCTTTTTGAAGCAATCACCAACTAATATCTTGTTTAATGATCTGAACTAAAATCACAAGATTATTAGTAAACATAACTACATGAGTTAATCATCATCAAAACTAGAGAGGAAGGCCTCCGGGCCAACAGATCTGTCACAAGCTGTCTCTATGGTCAGTAGGTATATGCATGATCCGGGATAGGGTTATGGGAGGCAGTGAAGTGGATTCTGCGGTACATTAAAGGTACCATTGATGTTAGTCTGGTATTTGAGAAGGACTCCACATGGAAGCAAGATTGTATCGGATATGTTGATTCCGACTATGCAGGTGACCTTGACAAGCGCCGGCCTACAATGGGATATGTTTTTACATTCTCTCAAGTACCGGTGAGTTGGCGCTCTATTCTACAGTCTACCGTCGCATTGTCTACTACAGAGGCCGAGTATATAGCCATGACGGAGGCTATGAAGGAGGCAATTGGCTTCAAGACTTGCTTGATGACTTGGGGGTGGATCAGGATCTTCTGAAGATCAACTGTGACAGTATGAGTGCTATTTATTTAGCCAAGAATTAGGTATATCATGCACGGACGAAGCACATCGACGTCAGGTTTCATTTTGTTTAGGAGATTCTAGATGAGGGTGATATTGAGCTGTTGAAGATTCACACATCGGGGAATCCCACTGACATGCTTACCAAGGTGGTGTCAGGAGTCGAGTTTGCACATTGTAAAACTTTGCTCCATGTCCTTCATGTCGCATGAGCTTGTTGAAGCTCCTTTGGATGAACTACGGATGGCTTGATCTCTTGGGCAGGGTACGTAGGCAACCACACTGGTGCAGCCACTTTCGAGTCGACGGTTCGTATGTTTCGGCTCGGCTCAGATTTGGAGAAATCTTCACCGAGGTGGAGAATTATAGGAAGAGAGAGGAAGTCGACGAAGTCATCGGCCAAATCCAGCAACAGCAATAGCAGGGAAGCAGCAGCAGTAGCAGTAGCACGGTCGACCGGCCCGGTCGATCGTTGTGCACTAACGTGCACAAGGTTGTAACGGTCGACCGCCCGATCGACCGACTGAAAGTGCCTAACTCTCGGTTAGGCACGATCGACCGGCACGGTCGACCGACAGTCGGGTCGGCCTGTTTCGGAAAAATTGCTGAATTGAAAATCTGCTCAACTTGGGAATTTTTTCTTAGGGTTTTTTCCTGGGGTATATGAGAGAGGTTGAGCTCTTTTCATTGGTAATGCTGTAATACTTGTATTGATTCATAAAAATTAATAGAAACTCTCTCTTCCTTGCCCCGAGGATGTAGGCGAAATTGGCCGAACCTCGTTAAATCTGGTTTTGTGTTCTTCTCATTGATTGCTTGTTATTTGCTGTTGGTGGTACTGTTATTTTACATCTGGGATCTAGGATTTCCTCTACGTGGTTGTTGTTTGGCACACAACAAGTCCAACAGTTCTGAGCTGCGGATCACTGACGTGGTTGATCAAAATCAAGTTCAAAATGCTTTCCATGGCGGTTCTTTTTAGAATTGACGTAAAATGTTACTTTTTACGCGGTTATTAAAATAACCGTCATAAAAACTCAAAGGGTAAAATTGTGTATTTTTAACAAATTTCAAAAACATCGTATTTTGAGCTTTTATGGCGGTTCTTCAAAGAACCACCGTTAAACTAACATATTACGACAGTTATTTTAATAACCGCCATAAAAAATCAAAGGTGTATTTTTCAATAAATTTCAAAAATGCCACCTTCTTTTGAGCTTTTACGGCGGTTCTTCAAAGAACCGTCGTAAAATAAAATATTACGGCGGTTATTTTAATAACCGCTGTGAAATATGACAAAATTGTGTATTTTTCATCAAATTTAAAAAATACCACCGCCTTTTGATGCACGTCGGTTGCAACTCAAACCGTCGTGAAATGAGCAATATGAGAGCCCATTCTGTTGTAGTGATCAAAGAAGTTGGTTCCATCTTTGTATGTAGGCATATGCCACTGCTACATTAAATTTTCTTGTATCTTTTTTCTTCTCTATATATACTTTTTCTCTACAACTTGTTGGATATTAGTGCTAACTTCCAACTATTTCAATGTGTCATATGCTCGGCTTGTAAAGGGAGAGATTTAGTTAGAAGAAGTCTTAAGTTCAAGTCTAATAACTAAAAGAGGAAAGACAAATCTGGTTCCACCTAATTAGAGGAATTTTTGATATGTTGCTCCTTATGCAATACATAATGCGTATAGCGGTTCCATAGATTACTATTTGGAACACACAAGTTACGAGTTTTCACATAGTGAGTGTATCTTGCTGGGGATGATGATCCTCCGGTCTCAGCAATACTAAGATCAATCACAGATACACAAGATGGAAACATAACCAGGAAGAACAGTGAAATATGCATGGTTTGGCCAACTAATTTCAACCTATCTCATGGAGCCCTCGTACTGTTGAACCTCTCCGCTTGTTTCTTTTGTGTGTGTGTGTGTGTGTTGGGGGGGCGGTGTTGGGGGTGTTTATAAACTAATTAAGGGCTAATTTTGACCGATGAGAAATTCACCAATTAGAGATAGATGCAGCAGGAGATGTACCTACACGACAAGAATAGAGAAATAATAGAGAAAGCAAATCAACACAGTATTTAACGAGGTTCGGTAATTTGCTTACATTCTCGGGGAAAGGGAGAGAGATTTTATTGATTCAACAATCAATACAAGCAAATACAGAGAGATACTTTGGATTTTCTGTTATTCAATACATGAGGGCTCTAGCCCTTATTTATAGCCACAGAGTCCCAGGGATTTAGAAAACCCTGATTGGATTCAATCCAAAACAGAAAGGAGTACGAATCTAGAAAGGAGAGCAAAATGCGTCTGTTGGTCGACCGGCCGGTCGACCGACCCTTATCCTCGATCGACCGCTCGGTCGACTGGGACCAACCGAGAGCTAGCTCATGTCAGTCGGTCGACTGGGCGGTCGACCGCTTCTACTCCGTGGTCGATCGGGCGGTCGACCGGGCCATGTCTGTGCATGTTGTGCACACCGGTCGATTGAGCGGTCGATCGGGCTCTGTCCACCGGTCGACCGGGCGGTCGACCAGGCCCTATCCAGGCCTGCTTCAATCGCCGTTCTTGCTCCCTTTGACTTCCGATCTTTGTGCTATCTTATCTATCTCCTTTATCTCCTCTCTCCCTACAATTCTCCACCTCGGTGAAGATTTTCTAAATCTGAGCTGAACTCCAACGAACACCTAGCGAAACTGACACACGATCTTGGCGAAATCGACACACGATCTCAGCTTGAGCGCTCCGTACAAAATTGACACACGATCTCGGGGAAATCGACACACGATCTCGACTTGGCCAATAGACGATCTCTGTTTCTTCAAATGAATCGCCAGCATACGTACAATTAATTTTCACTGATCTCACCAGATCCAAATTGAGTTTGTCGTCGCCACCTGCAACTCTCACCAAACTCCGATGTCAATTGTAAGCTTCCAACTTTAGCTCAGCTATCCAAAAGGGATGTATCATACATGTGTTCCCATCACTTCACTTGTAGAGAAATACCATACAAGCCGACCAACGAATGTGTCTTTAACTCAGCAACTTAATGGAATTCTATTCTAAATGATCTCAAGAACAATCCATCATGAGCCAATACTGACACTCCAACTGACTTACTCTCTCCAATCCACATGTCTTTGAGACGATCCAACCAAATCTGAGTAGAGCACACCAAACACTATCATCGGCTTCAACAAACTGGAGGCACACCCCTCTTATGTAAGCTTAACCATCTTCTCACCAGAAGATCAACTGTTCATCGAGATCACAATACTTCACCTCTACGTGAAGTCCAACTCTTCACCTGTACGTGAAGTCCAACTCTTCACCTCTACGTGAAGTCTCAATCAGCTTCTTGAGAACCCAAATAGCTTCATAAAGGTTGCATCACCAAATGGCTGTGCCTTTACGGCTGCCTACGTACCTTTCTCAAGGGATCAAGCAACCGTAATTCTTTGAAATGAGCTTCACCGAGCTCAAGCAACTGTGACTGAATCTTCAGCAGCGAACCGACCTGGCTGAGTCATATGAACCTTCTCACTACCGTCATGAAGAATGACCTTCAACTTGAGTTTGTCGTGGTCACAAACTTGAGATTTATGCTTCTTCACCCACTTTCATGATTTTATCTTGGTTCAATGGCTGCAAATAATTTGACAGTCTCATCATCTTCAACCCGTTCAGTATCAAAATTGGCTACATGATCTCTACCCGGTATCACATCCGGTGAAGTCCTCACTGATACCGAACCAACTGGAGATGGTGAAGTAGCATCAACCTCCACCCGCTGTGATACTTTCTTGGTCTTCGTCCTCTACACCTGCTGAGAGACGGTAGACTTCAACACTGAAGTCTCATCGAACGTGACATGCGGACTCAACACGATCTTCTTGTTTTCAGGGTCTCATAACTTGTAGCCTTTCATATTTTTTTGACACCCAAAAACACAAAGTTCTTTGCTCGCGGATTCACCATGCCATCTTTGGCACTAAAGTAGGCTGGACTTTCAAATCCCGCAGTAAACCATGATCTTGAGCAGCTTTCCCAGACCACACTTTTAGTAGAGTTTTACTTCCTATCACAGTCGATGATAATCTATTTATGAGATGGCTAGCATACACAATTGTCTCAGCCCAAAATGATTTGTCTAATCGTGTATTAGACAATAAACACTGAACCTTCTCCAGCAAGGAACGATTTATCTCCTTAGCCAACCCATGTATTCCATCTGTGAAGTGAGTACCAATAACAGTGTTTTGGCTAAAATGTAGGAATTGATTCTTGTATCTTTCAACATTACCAATTTGTAACTCCTTGATCTTTCTACCAGTCTGCTTCTTCATCATCTCCTTTCACTTTACCAACATATCTAGAGCTTCACACCTTTGTCTCATTGAATGTATCCAACAATGCTTAGATAAATTATCAATAAAAGAGACAAAGTATCTTTGACCTCCAAGCGATGCAGTCTTAGAAGGTTCCCAAACACTTACGTGAACACAATCAAGAAGACCTTCAGAGTGATGAGTAGTGGTGCTGAATTTTACCTTCTTCTTGTCCAGAACGCCATGTTCACCCAATTTCAAATTGTAGGTAGATGCACCTTCCCATGATCTCTTCTTTGCTGGACCTTGCAAAGACCTTTCACCTCCGTGTCCGACCCTGCCAGACCTATGTGTAAACATTATTTGAAGATATAGAAGTCTCCACCTGACTTGTAACTGTACTATCATTCAAGTAGTAGAGATTGTTCCGGCGGACACCCTTCATAACCACCATTAAGCCTTTGGTCATCTTGAGAACACCATCTCGTATAGATACCACAAGACTCAATATTTTCAAAGCACCAACAGAGATAAGATATCTTTTAAGTTGAGGTACATACCTCATTTCCTTCAATTCTCGTACTAGCCCATCATCCATCTTGATACAGACTGTACCCATCCCTTTTACATTACATGGATGATCATCACCCATGACAGCAAAACATCCATCTAGCTTCTCAAAGATAGAAAATCAGTCCCTGGTCGGGTACACATGATAGGTAGCTTCTGTATCTAAGATCTACTCAGAATTATCTGAGAAACCAACAGTAGGAGTAGTAACATAGAAAGAAAATATCGATGAGTCTGAGTCTGATCCATCCGCCTGTGAAGTACTGACATGAGTACTGGCCACCTATGTGAGATTTGTCTCGGTCATCGACTCCTTCTTCTTTCCTTTGGCCTTCGGACAATCAACCTCCAGTGCCCTAGCTCCTTACATAAGGCGCACTGATTCCTCTTCAGATCTCTGAAATCTGATCTGAACTTTGATCTTCCATGATCACCTCTTCCCTTTTGATTGAAACTCCTGCCTCTTACTGTCAATGTCTCTGCTGTTGTGCTCCCTGAAGAAGATAGTCTATCTTGTCTTCTTACTTCATAATTCACAAGAACAATAGACACCTCATTGTAGTTAAGGGATTTTCTTCCATTGATCAATGTAAGAGTAAAGGTCTCATACTCTTCTTCAGGAAGAGAATTCAATAGAATTACCGCCTTATCTTCTTCATCGATCTCCACATCCACATTAACCAGGTCTGTAAGAAGTTTTGGGTAGATATTCATGTATTCGTTAATGGAGCATCCTCTCTTCATCTGAAAACGATAAAGCTTACTCTTCAACTGCAACTGCGATTCGACGCTTTTCGTTAGATACTTTTTCTCCTGGTCTCTCACAGCTGCCTCACAGATATTTCATGTAATACATGATACTTGATGTCTTGTGTCAAATAAGACCTGATCAAACCACACGCCGTTCGGTTCATCTTTTCCTAATCTTCTTCAGTAGTTGAATCGCGCTTCTTCTCCAACCGTAGAGTATTTTCGAGGTTTGATATCGTCAATGCATCCATCACATCTCTACATACCGAAGTTATTCTTACCATCGAACTTCACCACATCAATCCTCAATGGATGTGGATTCATGAATTTCACTGAAGATGTACTATTTCCAATCATCTTCTTAACTGATTCCTTAAAGTAATGCGAAAGCAAATGGAGTTAGATAAAACAAACTAGACAAAGATAGGATCTTTAGCTCCATGCGAAATCCTCAAAGAGTTTCTGAAGCAATCTACTCCGAATTGATTCCTCGAGCAATCCACACGTTGTTTTGAGATCGACTCATAATCCCATAAACAATCCTAATGCTACTTTGAGATCTACACACGATCTCCGCCAAACAGCAACTGATGCCCTTGGAATCAACACACGATCTCATGATGAACCTGGGATGCTCTGATACCACTTGTTGCGCGCTGGGCAACAACCGATGAGGAATCCACCTATTAGAGATAGATGTAGCCGGAGATGTACCCACATGATAAGAACAGAGAAACATAGAGAAAGTAAATCAATACAGTATTTAACGAGGTTTGGCATTTGCCTACGTCTTCGGGGCAGGGGAGAGAGATTTATTGATTCAACAATCAATACAAGCAAATACAGAGAGATACTTTCTAGGGATTTCTAGTTATTCAATACATAAGGGCTCTAGCCCTTATTTATAGCCACAAAATCCCAGGGATTTAGGAAACCCTGATTGGATTCGATCCCAAAACAAAAAGGAGTCTGAATCTAAAAGGAGAGCAGACCGCGTCTATCTGTCGACCCGCCGGCCGATCGACCCTTGTCCTCGGTCAACCGCTCGGTCGACTAGGACCAACCGAGAGATGGCTCATTTCAGTCAATTGACCAGCCAGTTGACCGCTTCTACTCCACGGTCCAGGCCATGTCTGTGTACGTCGTGCACACCGGTCAACCGAGCGGTCGATCGGGCTCTGTCCACTGGTGACCAGGTGGTCGACCGGGCCCTATCCAGGTCTACTTCAATCGCCGTTCTTACTCCCTTTGACTTTCGATCTCTGTGCTATCTCATCTATCTCCTTTATCTCCTCTCTCCTACAAATTTAAAATTTATCCAAGAACAAACTGTTCTAGTAGAATATTAGGCTGGCAGAATGCTAAGAACTAGATGCCGACTAGTACAATGCAAATTCTATTACAAATGCACTGAACGGATAGTACACATGCTGGTAGAATCAAAATTACACTACAATGCAGCTAGTATAATGAAAAGCAGCACAATAACCACTTAACCACAAATAATGATGATATAAATAAGTAATGGAACAATTATAGTAGGAAATAAAGTGCGAGAGAGACAAAGGAACTCAAAGATTTTAGGTGATTCGGGAATCCCCTACATCCTCCACCTATAGGCCTTTTCTCTAGGATTTTAGATCCACTGTGAGCTTTCAACCTAAGGTAAGAGATTACACCACTAACGCTCTCACCCGAGTTTGAACTTCCACTTTTCTCCTCGAAGAGAAAACAACCGCCACCTCCTTTCCACAGCAAGAGGGTCACAAGAATTAATTTTATTTTCTAAAATAAGAGTAAGAACTAGTCATCACAATATCAAATTGAATAATGCAAGATGAGGCTCTATGTAATCAAAGAGTAATAATACATATCTTTAATAATTGTCACTTAAATATCAAGAAGTTAAAAGAGATAATGTAAATGATTGTAGACTTAAAACCCAAGACTTCTAATTAAGGGAGTATTGAATAAAAAGTGGGTGCTGAGAGTGTTGGCCCAAGGTTACAATCACCTCTTTTATTGAGTTTTGATGATTACAAAACATATATAGTTATTTGTACTAATCATGTTTTATGTTTAAGTGTGTTTCAGGGTTCTAAAGATTCACGGAGTTTTCTTCCCTAAAGGAAGGTTGTTTTGACTCAAGTTGATTCATTTCGGGTTCAAGAATCAAGCTTGTAAGATCATATGGAGAAGCCCACTTGAAGACTTTGTAGTCACCTAAAACCTTTGTAAGACTTAGTTTGTTAAAGTTTGAGGTTGTGATAAATTGGCTCTAAAACACACACACACTTTTCAAAATACAAGTTTTTAGTTTTAGTATTTGTTTTAAGTTCATGCTTTGGTCTCTATACATGATTCAAATCTTTACAAATTTTATATCTTGTTTATATCATGTATACCTATCTTTTTAGCATGTTACTTAGTCATATTTCCCTACAAAATTATTTTGAAAATTTCCCATGTTCAGAAAAATCCTTCTTCAAAAACTGTTTCAGGCCTGGCGGTCGACCGGACCTATTCCAGGCCAGGAAGGTCGACCGCCCGGTCGACCGAGTCCTGTGTCCAGGACGTGCACGTCTATCGGTCGACCGACCGGTCGACCGACCGAAAACAGCTTGCTCTCTGTTTTTTGGCGGTCGACCGGGCGGTCGACCGACAGTTAAAAACTGTGTTTGCCCTTTGCGGCCGGTCGACCCGAGCCCAACGGCTAGTTGCCAACAGGGCTGCCAGTCGACCAGGCCGGTCGACCGACAAGCCTGCCAGCTGCCAACGGCTCTTTCCTCTTTGGTGAAAATCTGAATTCTGATTTTCACCCTGTTTTGTGGCAGGTCTTTTCTGACTTTTTGGGGGTTATTTTCTGATCAAATAAACTTAATTTAAATGTGTTTTAATCCCTTCCTCTCCCTATAAATAGAGGGGATTGGTCTCTTGCAAAAACACCAAGAAAAATCCATAGTTTACAAGTTTTCAAAAGAAAGAAAAAGTTTCAAAGCTCTCAATTCTCTCTTGCATTCTTGGCTATTGTTTTTCAGTTGTGTTCTCAAGTAAGTTTCATTTACAACTGAGTTTGTTTTTCTCACTACACTTCTAGAGACAAAAATTCCATCCTCATTCTATAAGGAAGTTGTAAAGAGAAAGTTTGTAAGAAGTTGTGATCCTTTTGGTGATCACTTGGCTACTTGTTCCTTCTTCTTGTTCTTGTTGAGATACCTCTTCGGTAGAGGTTTGTAAGTGGTGGAGTTCGGTACTCCGGTCTTCGGTAGACCTTGTAAAGTCCTCGGTGGATAGTGGAAACCCTTCACGGCGGTGAAGGCGGGGAGTAGAGTGGTGGCTCGAACCTCGAAACAAATACTTTGTGTTTGCGATTGATTTTCTCTTTGCTCTCTATTGCTCTTACTTTCTTGCTTGTGATATTGCTATTCTTTCATACCTTGTGATATATCTTGTGTGCATTTCATTATTGCTTCAAATTCATTTCTTGCTACATTGTCGATCATTACTCATACAACAAGATTGCAATACGCACCTCAAACTCATATCTAGAGGAATCACGAGGAAGGAGTTCAGAGCCCTTCACCGGGTATTCGGCTCTTAGTCTTGTTTTGAGTGATCATTGCATCATTTATTCATACTTGTTTTAAAAGATTGTTAGATTAGCATTTACACCTATTCACCCCCCTCTAGGTGTTTTCAATTGGTATCAGAGCATAGGTCTCTAGGCTCTTGGCTTAACAACCTTAGAGAGATCCTTTATTTGCTAATCACCACATTTATTTCATACTCATTCACTTAGTAAAAATGGCCGATGGAATTAAGACCCCCCAAAGTTTGATGGCCTTAACTTTCCCATATGGAAGGTTAAGATGACCGTTTTCTTGCAATCCCTAGGAAGCCGGGTTGCAAAGGCGGTGACCAAACCATTTAGTACACCCATCGGTGATGAGTCCACTTGGTCCGAAATTGAGACCAAAGAATTTGATGCTAACTCTAGGGCACACTATGCATTACTCCAAGCACTTAATGATGATGATATCTCTAGAGTAATTCATTGCAAATCCGCACATGAAATTTGGACTCACTTGCTTGTTACTCATGAGGGAACCTCACAAGTGAAGAGGGCTAAAATAGACCTTCTTCATTCCCAATATGAAAATTTCTCTATGCATGATAATGAAACCATAGATGATATGGTTACAAGATTTACAAAGATCACTAATGGACTTTCTTCTCTAGGTGATGCTATTGACAACGACCAAAGAGTAAGGAAGATCATCCGGGCTCTTCCTCCTTCATGGGAAGTCAAAGCAACTACCTTGAAGGAACTCAATGACAAGGAGGAGATGGAGCTTATAGGTCTCATTGGGAACCTCAAGGCCCATGAGATGGAGAGAAAAGTAAGAGAAGAAATGGCTCCCTACAAGAAGAAAGCTATTGCCTTCAAAAGTCAATCCTCATACTCTGACGAAGACGATGAAGAAGAAGATGACGAAGAGCTCTCACTTCTTGTTAAGAACGTTCGGAGGATGTATAACAAGGCAAAGTTCCAAGGTAGAAGGAGATGGCAAGGAGGCAAAGAAGAGAGGAAAATTATTTGCTTCAATTGTCAAAAACCGGGTCACATTGTTGCGGAATGCCCGGATAAAGTCAAGCCCTCCACCTCCAAGAAGCCTTACAAGAAGAAAGCTTTAAAGGCCACTTGGGATTTCGAGAGTGAATCCGAGGAGGAAGTTGACACCGCCAACATGTGCTTCATGGCTAATGAAGGCACAAGCAAGGTAACCCCCGACACTTCTTTTGATTGTGAGCTTTCCATGGATGAACTAGGAGAAGCATTTGTAGAACTCTCACATAATTATGATTTTCTTAAGAAAAAATATTTGAAAATGAAAAAGGAAAATGAGTCTCTTAATTACCAAGTTTTTACTCTTACTAAAGAAAAGATGAATTATCTTCTACTTTAGTTTCCACCCAAAAAGATTTTGATAACTATAAGATTTCTTGCAAATGTAAGTTTTCACAAGTTGATAAAAATGAAATTACCATGCTAAAAGAGAAAATTGATTCTCTAGGAGTTGTTTTAAAAAAATGTGAATTTGATAAGAATAGGCTTGAGGCTATGTTTCCTAAGAAACAAGCCCCTAAGAAATAACCCCATGTTATGCATGCTCATGTTCATAAATCACAACCTTTACATCATGCCAAACCCCCCAAACATGCTCACCCTCCACACACACATCATGCATTCATGTATGGGAAGGTATTTTCATGCACTTTTTGTGGCCGTAAAAGTCACTTAGTTAAGTTTTGCTATGATAGACTTAATGAATCTCATCAAAATGTTTGGGTTCGAAATACTAAATTTCAAGGACCCAAGAAAATTTGGGTACCAAAGTCAATAAATTGTTAAATGATGTAGGTACTTTCCAAGGCGCAACGACGTAAAGGATTGTGGTATCTTGATAGTGGTTGCTCAAGGCACATGACTTGGGATATCAACAACTTTGCAACCCTATCAAGATACCATGAAGGTGGCTCCGTCACCTTCGGAGATGATACCAAGGGAAAAATCATCGGTATTGGCAATGTTAAACTTGGTACATCCCCTTTAATAAAAAATGTTATTTTAGTTGATGGCCTCAAGCATAATCTCTTGAGTGTTAGTCAACTTTGTGACAAAGGTTTTGATGTTGTTTTTGATAACATAGCTTATAGAGTTTTTGATAGACAATCTAACACATGTATATATTCCGGTTTTCGTGAAAGCAATATATACATGATTGACTTGTCTAATATGTCTTGTAATGCTACTTGTTTGAATGCCCTCGATGATGACTCTTGGTTGTGGCATAGAAGATTAGGCCACATTTCTTTTGACCATCTATCTAGGTTAAACAATAAGGAAATGGTGAAGGGTATTCCTTACTTGAACTTTGAAAAGGACCGCGTTTGTGACGCGTGCCAACTTGGGAAACAAACCAAGTCCTCTTTCAAGTCAATCAAGGATATCATGACATCACGTCCCTTGGAGTTGATCCATATGAATTTGTTTGGTCCTACTCAAACCAAAAGTCTAAGTGGGAATCGTTTTGCATTTGTTTTGGTTGATGATTTTTCGCGTTTTACTTGGGTTTTCTTTTTAGAGCATAAAAATCAAGCCTTTTCACATTTTCAAGCCTTTAAGAAAAGAGTTGAAAAGGAAAATGATTCTTCTATTTTAAGAATAAGAAGTGATAGAGGTGGTGAATTCATTAACTTACCCTTTATCACTTTTTGTGAAGAACATGGAATTAAGCATGAACTATCTTGTCCTAGAACTCCACAACAAAATGGAGTAGTTGAACGGAAAAATCGAACATTACAAGAGATGGTTAGGACAATGATTAGTGAATATGTCTCCCACATTATTTGTGGGCCGAGACCGTTAATACATCATGCTATATATCAAATCGTGTTTTCTTATGCAAAAATACTTCAAAAACATCTTTTGAGATTTATTTTTCTAGAAAGCCAAATGTTTCATACTTTAAAGTTTTTGGATGCAAATGTTTTGTTTTAAATACAAAAGACAATTTGGGAAAATTTGATGCTAGGTCTTATGAAGCAATCTTTGTAGGTTACTCAAATACCAGTAAAGCTTATAGAGTTTTCAATAAGTCATCTTTAACTATTGAAGAATCTATATATGTAAAATTTGAGGAATCTAATGTGTTTGTTAAGAATGTGATTAGACCGGAAAAGGTGTACTTATTATGAAGCAAATGTATTTGATGTACCCTTTCTTGTCTCCGCTATAGCATAGGGCTATACCGAGTCGATTCTCAGGGAGAGCTCGCGATGGAAGCTTTAACGTGTGGTAGTGAAGTGAACAAAACGATGATTCTTCTCTTGCTTATAAACTTATTGAGTCAAGTGAAAAAGAAACTAAAGAAAGAGATGGCTATGTTCATGGTGGAAAATCGTTGGAAAAGAAATCAAGAAGTGGATGTGGTATTCACAAGAAAAAGAAAGAAAACTTAAAGAAAGCAATCCATGACTAGCTTACCTTGCTAGCTTGCCAAGACTTACTAGACTTCTTGATAGCGAATGCTTGCCTAATGTTGTCACTCCATTGGCGTAGGATTTGTCTCGCGTGTTGACCTAATTACTTTCTCACTTTGAAGACGGTGGTTTAACCATCGGAGAAGAGAAGATCATACACTTGCAAGATGAAATTAAGCAAACACACATGAGTTAGTGAAGTGGCAAGACTAGTGGTAAACTAGTACATGGAGAAGAAATTAGCTAAAAGCCATTAAAGAACTAAAACAAAGCTTGAAGTAAATTGCAAGAAGTAAACAAAGCAAGTAATAAAGCAAGTAAAGAAAGCACATAGAACTAGAACCAAGCTTCAAGTAGAGGAAGGAGGATGGATAAATCCTTGTTGCTTCAAGTGTCACCCTTGATTACACAAGCTCTCTCCCTCACAGTCACTCTCTTTTACATTGAATTCTAGGGAAGAGAAGATCATAGAGAGGTACAAACCCTAAACAAAAACTAACAAAATTACAAGCTTTACACTAATCTCTCTCTCTTCTCTATTCAGTTTTTGCTCGCAGGTCAGAGGTCAGATATTTATAGCCCACAAGTGAAGCTTCGAGATCAGTTCAGTTGGCGCAAAATCCGAGACAAAATCTCCCTGTAACTGCCGCGCCCACTTGCGTTCCCGCGGCCTAACTGAAGCCGTTCAGCAACAGCTTTCTGTTGCTGGCTGTTACGAGTTTGTTTGGCCACGTGGACCTTCTGGAATCTTCGTTTGTTGCGCGGATCTCTCTAGATCTGGATTTGAATTTGGCTCTATCCTTTAAGCTTGGATTAATCACTTAATTAGTGTTAATTAAGTGATTATTTGGATATCTCTCCATTAGAGTGTGTACCTGCAAATATGTAGAGAAGAGGATTAAAAATCATATATTTATTTGTAATATGCATGGGAATTATGATGTAAAATATGCACTTTTGTGTATTAATCACACCCCCACACTTATTCTTTTGCTCGTCCCGAGCAAAACAAAGAAAAAGAAAAGAAAAACTATACTACCTATTTATTATACCACTTTCGCAGGTTACGCGATTGCACTGAGCATGTGCAACAAGCCGTTAAACCACTAGGTTACCCTAGAGGAGGAGTGTTGTCTCCTGAGGGTTTCAGCGGATTACACCCACAAAATCCATAAAGAAAGAAGACAAATGTTAGTATTTTGAAAACGCATTTTGAATAAGAGACTAGTTTACGAACTATTTTTGCAAAAATATAAGTGATCCTAGGTCATAAGTCCACCTATAATTATTCTTTCTTAAACTTAGTCTCCATGCAAGATCTTGTCTTCAATTAAGGTAAGAATTCAAAATTGGATTGAATATCTTATCTTACATAAAACCTAGATAGTATGCACACCGTGTAAGTGAAGATTTCTGGGATTTCAACTCCAACCATCAAGCCATTTATTTATTTATTTTTTTTTCTTTTTATTTTTTTTTCTTCCCTTAGTTTAGGCTTTCTAGTCTACCCTTGTAGCGAGCCTTTAACCGATGACTCCCAAACCAGACGGTCTTAGGGCACCAGATGAGAAAACATCCCTCGGGTTTAAGGTCTCGAGTAGAAAGGCCACGAAACTAAAGGGGATTATTTATTTCCTTTACCACTGTTAGGCGTAAATAATCATGCTTCTTGAGGCACAATTATCTAGCTTAATAAGTGATGTATTATTTATATATATATATATTTTTTTTTCTTTTTCTTCTTTTTTTTTTTATTATGGCATTTTGGTCTTTGTTTCCATCCCAAGAAATGTGTAAGTGTAAAGTGCATACTTATCTAAGGCAACAAATGCAAGATAAAAATATCTCCTCAATTTTACTTACTTAGCCTATAATCTCAAACAAGATCTATTACTTCAACTAGGTTTAAGATGTCATAATTAAAGCTTTCTTAATCTCTAAGATACATCTTAATTTTCTTAAAAATAGAACAAAACTTTGTCTCTTATTTCAAAAAGTTTTTATTTTTTATTTTTTATTTTTCTAAAAGAAAAGTAAAATCTAAAAAGAAAGTGGAAAATCTAGAAAAAAGATAAAATCTAAAAATAAAAGACCTAAAAAGAAAAATAAAAGTCCTAAAAAAAATAAAATCCTATGAAGAAAAGAAAAAGTCCTATGTTAGTACATACCCCCCATACCTATCTCATGCATTGTCCTCAATGTATGTAAGATAAAATGATGCATGAAATAGGTAAGGTAAAAAGTCACTCCCTCCTCCTCTTGGGAACCGCAGTGGTACTGGGTCCAGCAGATTGTGTCCTCCTCAAAATCGCCTCAATACTCTCTAAGCGCGAGGATTGCTCCTCCAACCTGGAAGTTTGCTCCTCCATCTTCTTTCTCAACCTTACTTGCCCCTTAAAAATTTTCTTCATGCCCTTCCATAAGGTAGACATGAAAGCACGTGTCTCTACAGGGGGTTCCTGCCTCCAAAATTCGGGTTCATCCTCCGCATCATAACTCTCCGAAGATGAGGACTCAACCGGCACATTTTCTGGCTGGACAGTAGGTGTCCAGAGTGCGTGTAAACAACTAGTGTATGCACTGGTCGGTCTCTCGGGTGCAACAAACTCTCGGTCAAATGACTCAAAGAATTCGTCCGGTAGAAAGGTCTTACACAGACGTGTTATCAATACAGGATGTGAATATTTGGCACCTCTTGTGCGTGAAGAGTTGACAATAAGTGCGTGGAAGATAACCTTGTTTAAACAAACCGTGCGTTGTCGTGTCATCAAGTCATGTATAATCTGTAGCACAGGCCTGTTAAAAGTCGTGGTATGGTCTAGCCCTACAATATTGCGTAGGATCCAACGTCCTATGCAATGAACATTCCTAAACGTGGTGCTAGCCTTCAGCCCACGATCCTGCTCCGTGCAGCGAGCTCCCATAACAGTCATATAATCAATTAAAGGGAGGGGCTCGCTGTGGTGTGTAATGGTCGGGACGTGAGTGACTTCCTCAAGAAGAGGAAGCGTGACATGAAAATCTCCATTGGGCATATGGACAGTGAATTGGTATGCATGTGAATCTACCGAGGCGTGATCTAGGTGAGTGTAAAACATCTTCACCAATTCAGGACAATAGAATGACTCGGTCTCAGATCTATCATATATCAAATTGTACCAATTCCTAGCCCTTATTCGTTCTAAAAATACATGTCCATAACCATTAGAATCAATTAGAATTTGCCCAAAGTCTTTCTCAGCAAATATTTGTGGTGCCATAACAGAGAATTAAGATCAACAAAAATTCGTGCGGTAAAAAGAAGAGATTTAGAACTCGAACCGCCCCCGGATTACGTGGGGGGAAAAATAGATCTCTGTTCTGGATTCAGAGAACTCTGGATGAATTTGTGGCAACAGATCTCCAACAAGCACTGAAAATCGACCGGAGAAGAACTTTTCTGGGCGCAAGAATCTTCAGAAGCGCCGCGTTTGCGCGGCTGGGGTTGTGGATCCGCGGCAGATTGAAAGGATCTGGGGAAGAGAAAAATTTGGTGGCTGCGGTTTTGAGAGGAAGATGTAGATCTGAGATTGTTTTCTCGGGTGAGGGAGGAAATATGTGGAAGGGGTTCTTTTTATAGGAGGGAAAGAATTTGAGAGTTCCCGATCTATCCCTAGGTCAAAAACAAATTTACCCTAGGGATTTATGAAAAGAATCTTTGACTCCTAGGAATTTGGAAAGACCTCAAACTTAGGAATTCTTGAAAGATGGAATTTGAGGAATCATAGGAATATGGAAAGAATTTGAATTTTGAAAATATGGGAACTCCTTTAAATATGAAAATCCTCCTTTATTTTTGTTTCTTTTTTTTTTTTTATTTATTTCCTAAATTCTATGTTAGTAAATCCTATGTTAGTAAAAAAAAAAAATTAACTTATGGTGGTGGTTCCGGTGGTGGTCGGATTGGTCCACGGAACATGGCCCAATCAACTTGTCGTTGGGTTTTCAGAAACCCACCAAAAATCACAGAAATATGACCCATAAAAATGATGCATGCGTGTGTGCTCTTAATTATATACATGACCACCCCATCTAATTTCAGATTTTCCTAATAATTTCAGAGTCATTTTCATCAAACTCCTTGTCCCAGAATGATAAAACAATTGACTTGGACTCGGAAAGGAACACCGACTCAGGGAAGTGAATGAAGTCAGATAAGGTTCAGGAGTCGGAATGGATTTAGGAATTGGGTCCAAGTCAAGAAATGTCAACTCAAGTCCACATGAATTGTCCAACAATGGAATGTGACTATCAAAAATTTGTAATTCCAGTTCAGGAAGGATGGGAATCAAAACTGACTCTAGAAGGTTACTCATATTGGGTAATATAACCGGAGTCAATAATGATTCAGGGATTGGAACTGGATCACAGATGTGCAAATCTAGGTCACATATCTCATTTAGTTCAATTCCACAAAATGGAGAACTTGCCAAAATGTCAATTGGATCTTCAGAAGTGAAAAATTGGGCAAGTTCGACATGATCCTCAAAGATGGTTGATTCAACTTCATTGTGAATTGTGAAAGGATCCAAGGTTGATTCCGGGAAAGAATTAAAGTGAGGTAAAGATACCGGAGTCATTATGGAATCAGGAAGAAGAATTGAATCACAAAGTTGGGGTTCAAGATCACATTCCTCATGTAATTCAATAAAATGTGGAGAACTTGCCAATTTATCAATGGGATTTTCAGAAGTATGGAATTGGCCAAGTTCTATGTGATCATAAAAGATTGGTGATTCAATTTCACAATGGATAGGAAATGGATCCAATACTGACTCGGGAAATGAAGTGAAATTATGTGAAGACACCAGAGTCATGATTGAATCAGGAAGTAATATGGAATCATCAAGTGGAAGTTCAGGATCAAAATCATGTTCCAGTTCAATTTCAGAAAAAGGAAAACTTGCCAAATTGTCAATTGGATCAGAAGTGTGGACAAGTTCATTTTTAGGAAATGAGAAACTTGCCAAAATGTCAACGGGATTTGAATTTTGGACAAGTTCAAGTTTAGGAAATGAAAAACTTGCCAATGTATCAATTGGATCTGAAGTTTGGACAAGTTCAGGTAATTGTGCTGAAATTGAATCTGGATTTCCAAGATGACAAGAGTCTTGAGTCATATCAATAGAGTGTGGTATAACTGGATTAGTCAAATGTTGATAGGATAGAGTTTCCTCTTTCCTAAGAAGGTTATCCAATTGTTCTTTCACACTATTGATAGACTTGGCATGTGATTTTTGATATTGTAACATAGACTCTTGCAAGATGTCTATACTCTTTTCTAGAATTGATGTATCTTCAAATGATTGTTCTAGAATGGGAGTATAGGAATCTTGACTTTGGAAAGTTTGTGAATAGTGTGAGTCAAAAATGTGTGGTGATGGAAGAGTGGACTCACACAAGAAATCTTTACTCGTTTCCATGACAAATGGTTGCTCATTAGGAAATGGTGGAACTGAGTAAGACTCTTTAAAATACTGTGGAACTGGAGAGGGAAATGGTTCTGGAAGTGTTTGCTCAGCTCTCTGTAAATTAGCTTCTAAACTCCTTAATAAGTCAGATTTGTCTTCAAATGGAGGCTCAGAAAAAGGAGTGTATGACGTGGACTCGGGAAATGAATATTGTGGACAAGGTGAATATGATGGACAAGGATTTTGAAAATTTGACTCGGGGTAAGTGAATCCCCAATGACTCGATGAAGAGTTGAAATTATTTTGGACATTATAATCATTAGATGGGGTGTATGGGTCGTATTGATTCGGATAAGGCCAACCCGGTGTATGTGGTTGGTGCATATTGTAAAACACCGGGTTGGAATTATCCGAATATGGAGTGTGTGTGACATATGGATGGAAAGAATTGTAATTGTAAGCCATATCACACAATCACAAACAAAAATCAAACAAACAAACAAACAAAGAAAAGAAAGAAAATTCTAACCTAAGTTAGTGTAGACTTAGACCTAGACGACTCCTAACAAATAGACTGTCCACGGGAGGTTTGATGCAGACTCTAACCACAAGCTAATCAGCCAGGGAAGGGTAAGGTTGGTGGGAGGTTTTCCGTCCGAAGACGTTCCTTAATTAAGTAACCAGCAACCTTCGGGCTTTCGGCCCTCAACCCCTTTCCTAGACACCGATTTTGCAAGAGTTAAATTCCAACACTTTTCCCCTTAGGAAAATCTCCTAATTGAGTCCGAGATGTCCCTAGGGCCAACGTCTACTTTTTTATTAAATTAGGCTTGGGTTAGTGAGTGCTTGGGTAAATGGTTTTCGGGCTAAGGAAAGGGTAATGACCTCCCCCACCTTATCTTATTTACGGGTATGCCCTTAGATTTGAATTGTGCAAGTGTACAAGAAAGATAGCTAGGATACACTCAAAGCATGAAAATCAAGCAAGAGTTTGTCCTAGTCTAAATGCAATGCAAACACGTACCTTGCCTCCAGCACTCTTCAACAGTAAAAGTAAAGAATTGAAGAGACACGTGCCTAGAGATGCAAGTGTCTAAACAATTTTTAACAATTTCAACCAACTTTTTACTGTTTTTTAATTAAACAGTATATGGTGCAGAATACAGAAAGTTAAGTATTGCAGAAGCTGTATCTTGCAGAGCTGAAGACCCTGCAGAAAAATTGTTAGAAGTGAACTCCTCTTTGCCGCGGCCGCGCGGCTTTTGCCGTGGGAACGCGGCACTTTGGAGGGATCCTGGTCTCTGCTTTCAAGAGCAGAGGCCCAGGTCCACTTATATGTGACTGCAATGAATATTTCCTGTTTCTTTACCTGTAACCTGCAAACAGAGAAGAAGAATCGTTTAGTACTTCACTTTAAACCAAAAAGAACGTCGCTCTCCCCGGCAACGGCGCCATTTTGTTGATTAGACCGGAAAAGGTGTACTTATTATGAAGCAAATGTATTTGATGTACCCTTTCTTGTCTCCGCTATAGCATAGGGCTATACCGAGTCGATTCTCAGGGAGAGCTCGCGATGGAAGCTTTAACGTGTGGTAGTGAAGTGAACAAAACGATGATTCTTCTCTTGCTTATAAACTTATTGAGTCAAGTGAAAAAGAAACTAAAGAAAGAGATGGCTATGTTCATGGTGGAAAATCGTTGGAAAAGAAATCAAGAAGTGGATGTGGTATTCACAAGAAAAAGAAAGAAAACTTAAAGAAAGCAATCCATGACTAGCTTACCTTGCTAGCTTGCCAAGACTTACTAGACTTCTTGATAGCGAATGCTTGCCTAATGTTGTCACTCCATTGGCGTAGGATTTGTCTCGCGTGTTGACCTAATTACTTTCTCACTTTGAAGACGGTGGTTTAACCATCGGAGAAGAGAAGATCATTACACTTGCAAGATGAAATTAAGCAAACACACATGAGTTAGTGAAGTGGCAAGACTAGTGGTAAACTAGTACATGGAGAAGAAATTAGCTAAAAGCCATTAAAGAACTAAAACAAAGCTTGAAGTAAATTGCAAGAAGTAAACAAAGCAAGTAATAAAGCAAGTAAAGAAAGCACATAGAACTAGAACCAAGCTTCAAGTAGAGGAAGGAGGATGGATAAATCCTTGTTGCTTCAAGTGTCACCCTTGATTACACAAGCTCTCTCCCTCACAGTCACTCTCTTTTACATTGAATTCTAGGGAAGAGAAGATCATAGAGAGGTACAAACCTAAACAAAAACTAACAAAATTACAAGCTTTACACTAATCTCTCTCTCTTCTCTATTCAGTTTTTGCTCGCAGGTCAGAGGTCAGATATTTATAGCCCACAAGTGAAGCTTCGAGATCAGTTCAGTTGGCGCAAAATCCGAGACAAAATCTCCCTGTAACTGCCGCGCCCACTTGCGTTCCCGCGGCCTAACTGAAGCCGTTCAGCAACAGCTTTCTGTTGCTGGCTGTTACGAGTTTGTTTGGCCACGTGGACCTTCTGGAATCTTCGTTTGTTGCGCGGATCTCTCTAGATCTAGATTTGAATTTGGCTCTATCCTTTAAGCTTGGATTAATCACTTAATTAGTGTTAATTAAGTGATTATTTGGATATCTCTCCATTAGAGTGTGTACCTGCAAATATGTAGAGAAGAGGATTAAAAATCATATATTTATTTGTAATATGCATGGGAATTATGATGTAAAATATGCACTTTTGTGTATTAATCACACCCCCACACTTATTCTTTTGCTCGTCCCAAGCAAAACAAAGAAAAAGAAAAGAAAAACTATACTACCTATTTATTACCACTTTCGCAGGTGACGCGATTGCACTGAGCATGTGCAACAAGCCGTTAAACCACTAGGTTACCCTAGAGGAGGAGTGTTGTCTCCTGAGGGTTTTCAGCGGATTACACCCACAAAATCCATAAAGAAAGAAGACAAATGTTAGTATTTTGAAAACGCATTTTGAATAAGAGACTAGTTTACGAACTATTTTTGCAAAAATATAAGTGATCCTAGGTCATAAGTCCACCTATAATTATTCTTTCTTAAACTTAGTCTCCATGCAAGATCTTGTCTTCAATTAAGGTAAGAATTCAAAATTGGATTGAATATCTTATCTTACATAAAACCTAGATAGTATGCACACCGTGTAAGTGAAGATTTCTGGGATTTCAACTCCAACCATCAAGCCATTTATTTATTTATTTTTTTTTCTTTTTATTTTTTTTCTTCCCTTAGTTTAGGCTTTCTAGTCTACCCTTGTAGCGAGCCTTTAACCGATGACTCCCAAACCAGACGGTCTTAGGGCACCAGATGAGAAAACATCCCTCGGGTTTAAGGTCTCAAGTAGAAAAGGCCACGAAACTAAAGGGGATTATTTATTTCCTTTACCACTGTTAGGCGTAAATAATCATGCTTCTTGAGGCACAATTATCTAGCTTAATAAGTGATGTATTATTTATATATATATATTTTTTTTCTTTTTCTTCTTTTTTTTTTATTATGGCATTTTGGTCTTTGTTTCCATCCCAAGAAATGTGTAAGTGTAAAGTGCATACTTATCTAAGGCAACAAATGCAAGATAAAAATATCTCCTCAATTTTACTTACTTAGCCTATAATCTCAAACAAGATCTATTACTTCAACTAGGTTTAAGATGTCATAATTAAAGCTTTCTTAATCTCTAAGATACATCTTAATTTTCTAAAAATAGAACAAAACTTTGTCTCTTATTTCAAAAAGTTTTTATTTTTTATTTTTTATTTTTCTAAAAGAAAAGTAAAATCTAAAAAGAAAGTGGAAAATCTAGAAAAAAGATAAAATCTAAAAATAAAAGACCTAAAAAGAAAAATAAAAGTCCTAAAAAAAAAATAAAATCCTATGAAGAAAAGAAAAAGTCCTATGTTAGTACATACCCCCCCATACCTATCTCATGCATTGTCCTCAATGTATGTAAGATAAAATGATGCATGAAATAGGTAAGGTAAAAAGTCACTCCCTCCTCCTCTTGGGAACCGCAGTGGTACTGGGTCCAGCAGATTGTGTCCTCCTCAAAATCGCCTCAATACTCTCTAAGCGCGAGGATTGCTCCTCCAACCTGGAAGTTTGCTCCTCCATCTTCTTTCTCAACCTTACTTGCCCCGTAAAAATTTTCTTCATGCCCTTCCATAAGGTAGACATGAAAGCACGTGTCTCTACAGGGGTTCCTGCCTCCAAAATTCGGGTTCATCCTCCGCATCATAACTCTCCGAAGATGAGGACTCAACCGGCACATTTTCTGGCTGGACAGTAGGTGTCCAGAGTGCGTGTAAACAACTAGTGTATGCACTGGTCGGTCTCTCGGGTGCAACAAACTCTCGGTCAAATGACTCAAAGAATTCGTCCGGTAGAAAGGTCTTACACAGACGTGTTATCAATACAGGATGTGAATATTGGCACCTCTTGTGCGTGAAGAGTTGACAATAAGTGCGTGGAAGATAACCTTGTTTAAACAAACCGTGCGTTGTCGTGTCATCAAGTCATGTATAATCTGTAGCACAGGCCTGTTAAAAGTCGTGGTATGGTCTAGCCCTATAATATTGCGTAGGATCCAACGTCCTATGCAATGAACATTCCTAAACGTGGTGCTAGCCTTCAGCCCACGATCCTGCTCCGTGCAGCGAGCTCCCATAACAGTCATATAATCAATTAAAGGGAGGGGCTCGCTGTGGTGTGTAATGGTCGGGACGTGAGTGACTTCCTCAAGAAGAGGAAGCG
This sequence comes from Agave tequilana, assembly GCA_038442645.1. Classification (NCBI taxonomy): domain Eukaryota; kingdom Viridiplantae; phylum Streptophyta; class Magnoliopsida; order Asparagales; family Asparagaceae; genus Agave; species Agave tequilana. The sequence goes on along the minus strand of JAVJIF010014522.1, from coordinate 5,263 downwards.
TGACATGAAAATCTCCATTGGGCATATGGACAGTGAATTGGTATGCATGTGAATCTACCGAGGCGTGATCTAGGTGAGTGTAAAACATCTTCACCAATTCAGGACAATAGAATGACTCGGTCTCAGATCTATCATATATCAAATTGTACCAATTCCTAGCCCTTATTCGTTCTAAAAATACATGTCCATAACCATTAGGATCAATTAGAATTTGCCCAAAGTCTTTCTCAGCAAATATTTGTGGTGCCATAACAGAGAATTAAGATCAACAAAAATTCGTGCGGTAAAAAGAAGAGATTTAGAACTCGAACCGCCCCCGGATTACGTGGGGGGAAAAATAGATCTCTGTTCTGGATTCAGAGAACTCTGGATGAATTTGTGGCAACAGATCTCCAACAAGCACTGAAAATCGACCGGAGAAGAACTTTTCTGGGCGCAAGAATCTTCAGAAGCGCCGCGTTTGCGCGGCTGGGGTTGTGGATCCGCGGCAGATTGAAAGGATCTGGGGAAGAGAAAAATTTGGTGGCTGCGGTTTTGAGAGGAAGATGTAGATCTGAGATTGTTTTCTCGGGTGAGGGAGGAAATATGTGGAAGGGGTTCTTTTTATAGGAGGGAAAGAATTTGAGAGTTCCCGATCTATCCCTAGGTCAAAAACAAATTTACCCTAGGGATTTATGAAAAGAATCTTTGACTCCTAGGAATTTGGAAAGACCTCAAACTTAGGAATTCTTGAAAGATGGAATTTGAGGAATCATAGGAATATGGAAAGAATTTGAATTTTGAAAATATGGGAACTCCTTTAAATATGAAAATCCTCCTTTATTTTTGTTTCTTTTTTTTTTTATTATTTCCTAAATTCTATGTTAGTAAATCCTATGTTAGTAAAAAAAAAAATTAACTTATGGTGGTGGTTCCGGTGGTGGTCGGATTGGTCCACGGAACATGGCCCAATCAACTTGTCGTTGGGTTTTCAGAAACCCACCAAAAATCACAGAAATATGACCCATAAAAATGATGCATGCGTGTGTGCTCTTAATTATATACATGACCACCCCATCTAATTTCAAGATTTTCCTAATAATTTCAGAGTCATTTTCATCAAACTCCTTGTCCCAGAATGATAAAACAATTGACTTGGACTCGGAAAGGAACACCGACTCAGGGAAGTGAATGAAGTCAAGATAAGGTTCAGGAGTCGGAATGGATTTAGGAATTGGGTCCAAGTCAAGAAATGTCAACTCAAGTCCACATGAATTGTCCAACAATGGAATGTGACTATCAAAAATTTGTAATTCCAGTTCAGGAAGGATGGGAATCAAAACTGACTCTAGAAGGTTACTCATATTGGGTAATATAACCGGAGTCAATAATGATTCAGGGATTGAAACTGGATCACAGATGTGCAAATCTAGGTCACATATCTCATTTAGTTCAATTCCACAAAATGGAGAACTTGCCAAAATGTCAATTGGATCTTCAGAAGTGAAAAATTGGGCAAGTTCGACATGATCCTCAAAGATGGTTGATTCAACTTCATTGTGAATTGTGAAAGGATCCAAGGTTGATTCCGGGAAAGAATTAAAGTGAGGTAAAGATACCGGAGTCATTATGGAATCAGGAAGAAGAATTGAATCACAAAGTTGGGGTTCAAGATCACATTCCTCATGTAATTCAATAAAATGTGGAGAACTTGCCAATTTATCAATGGGATTTTCAGAAGTATGGAATTGGCCAAGTTCTATGTGATCATAAAAGATTGGTGATTCAATTTCACAATGGATAGGAAATGGATCCAATACTGACTCGGGAAATGAAGTGAAATTATGTGAAGACACCAGAGTCATGATTGAATCAGGAAGTAATATGGAATCATCAAGTGGAAGTTCAGGATCAAAATCATGTTCCAGTTCAATTTCAGAAAAAGAAAACTTGCCAAATTGTCAATTGGATCAGAAGTGTGGACAAGTTCATTTTTAGGAAATGAGAAACTTGCCAAAATGTCAACGGGATTTGAATTTTGGACAAGTTCAAGTTTAGGAAATGAAAAACTTGCCAATGTATCAATTGGATCTGAAGTTTGGACAAGTTCAGGTAATTGTGCTGAAATTGAATCTGGATTTCCAAGATGACAAGAGTCTTGAGTCATATCAATAGAGTGTGGTATAACTGGATTAGTCAAATGTTGATAGGATAGAGTTTCCTCTTTCCTAAGAAGGTTATCCAATTGTTCTTTCACACTATTGATAGACTTGGCATGTGATTTTTGATATTGTAACATAGACTCTTGCAAGATGTCTATACTCTTTTCTAGAATTGATGTATCTTCAAATGATTGTTCTAGAATGGGAGTATAGGAATCTTGACTTTGGAAAGTTTGTGAATAGTGTGAGTCAAAAATGTGTGGTGATGGAAGAGTGGACTCACACAAGAAATCTTTACTCGTTTCCATGACAAATGGTTGTTCATTAGGAAATGGTGGAACTGAGTAAGACTCTTTAAAATACTGTGGAACTGGAGAGGGAAATGGTTCTGGAAGTGTTTGCTCAGCTCTCTGTAAATTAGCTTCTAAACTCCTTAATAAGTCAGATTTGTCTTCAAATGGAGGCTCAGAAAAAGGAGTGTATGACGTGGACTCGGGAAATGAATATTGTGGACAAGGTGAATATGATGGACAAGGATTTTGAAAATTTGACTCGGGGTAAGTGAATCCCCAATGACTCGATGAAGAGTTGAAATTATTTTGGACATTATAATCATTAGATGGGGTGTATGGGTCGTATTGATTCGGATAAGGCCAACCCGGTGTATGTGGTTGGTGCATATTGTAAAACACCGGGTTGGAATTATCCGAATATGGAGTGTGTGTGGACATATGGATGGAAAGAATTGTAATTGTAAGCCATATCACACAATCACAAACAAAAATCAAACAAACAAACAAACAAAAGAAAGAAAGAAAATTCTAACCTAAGTTAGTGTAGACTTAGACCTAGACGACTCCTAACAAATAGACTGTCCACGGGAGGTTTGGTGCAGACTCTAACCACAAGCTAATCAGCCAGGGAAGGGTAAGGTTGGTGGGAGGTTTTCCGTCCGAAGACGTTCCTTAATTAAGTAACCAGCAATCGGGCTTTCGGCCCTCAACCCCTTTCCTAGACACCGATTTTGCAAGAGTTAAATTCCAACACTTTTCCCCCTTAGGAAAATCTCCTAATTGAGTCCGAGATGTCCCTAGGGCCAACGTCTACTTTTTTATTAAATTAGGCTTGGGTTAGTGAGTGCTTGGTAAATGGTTTTCGGGCTAAGGAAAGGGTAATGACCTCCCCCACCTTATCTTATTTACGGGTATGCCCTTAGATTTGAATTGTGCAAGTGTACAAGAAAGATAGCTAGGATACACTCAAAGCATGAAAATCAAGCAAGAGTTTGTCCTAGTCTAAATGCAATGCAAACATGTACCTTGCCTCCAGCACTCTTCAACAGTAAAAGTAAAGAATTGAAGAGACACATGCCTAGAGATGCAAGTGTCTAAACAATTTTTAACAATTTCAACCAACTTTTTACTGTTTTTTAATTAAACAGGTATATGGTGCAGAATACAGAAAGTTAAGTATTGCAGAAGCTGTATCTTGCAGAGCTGAAGACCCTGCAGAAAAATTGTTAGAAGTGAACTCCTCTTTGCCGCGGCCGCGCGGCTTTTGCCGTGGGAACGCGGCACTTTGGAGGGATCCTGGTCTCTGCTTTCAAGAGCAGAGGCCCAGGTCCACTTATATGTGACTGCAATGAATATTTTCCTGTTTCTTTACCTGTAACCTGCAAACAGAGAAGAAGAATCGTTTAGTACTTCACTTTAAACCAAAAAGAACGTCGCTCTCCCCGGCAACGGCGCCATTTTGTTGATTAGACCGGAAAAGGTGTACTTATTATGAAGCAAATGTATTTGATGTACCCTTTCTTGTCTCCGCTATAGCATAGGGCTATACCGAGTCGATTCTCAGGGAGAGCTCGCGATGGAAGCTTAACGTGTGGTAGTGAAGTGAACAAAACGATGATTCTTCTCTTGCTTATAAACTTATTGAGTCAAGTGAAAAAGAAACTAAAGAAAGAGATGGCTATGTTCATGGTGGAAAATCGTTGGAAAAGAAATCAAGAAGTGGATGTGGTATTCACAAGAAAAAGAAAGAAAACTTAAAGAAAGCAATCCATGACTAGCTTACCTTGCTAGCTTGCCAAGACTTACTAGACTTCTTGATAGCGAATGCTTGCCTAATGTTGTCACTCCATTGGCGTAGGATTTGTCTCGCGTGTTGACCTAATTACTTTCTCACTTTGAAGACGGTGGTTTAACCATCGGAGAAGAGAAGATCATACACTTGCAAGATGAAATTAAGCAAACACACATGAGTTAGTGAAGTGGCAAGACTAGTGGTAAACTAGTACATGGAGAAGAAATTAGCTAAAAGCCATTAAAGAACTAAACAAAGCTTGAAGTAAATTGCAAGAAGTAAACAAAGCAAGTAATAAAGCAAGTAAAGAAAGCACATAAAACTAGAACCAAGCTTCAAGTAGAGGAAGGAGGATGGATAAATCCTTGTTGCTTCAAGTGTCACCCTTGATTACACAAGCTCTCTCCCTCACAGTCACTCTCTTTTACATTGAATCTAGGGAAGAGAAGATCATAGAGAGGTACAAACCCTAAACAAAACTAACAAAATTACAAGCTTTACACTAATCTCTCTCTCTTCTCTATTCAGTTTTTGCTCGCAGGTCAGAGGTCAGATATTTATAGCCCACAAGTGAAGCTTCGAGATCAGTTCAGTTGGCGCAAAATCCGAGACAAAATCTCCCTGTAACTGCCGCGCCCACTTGCGTTCCCGCGGCCTAACTGAAGCCGTTCAGCAACAGCTTTCTGTTGCTGGCTGTTACGAGTTTGTTTGGCCACGTGGACCTTCTGGAATCTTCGTTTGTTGCGCGGATCTCTCTAGATCTGGATTTGAATTTGGCTCTATCCTTTAAGCTTGGATTAATCACTTAATTAGTGTTAATTAAGTGATTATTTGGATATCTCTCCATTAGAGTGTGTACCTGCAAATATGTAGAGAAGAGGATTAAAATCATATATTTATTTGTAATATGCATGGGAATTATGATGTAAAATATGCACTTTTGGTATTAATCAGAATGTTGTAGAAATAGATTCCTTGCATGAAGACATGGAGAAAGTCACTTTGAAGGACTCACCTACTATTGAAGGCATGCCAAA